>CAJQZJ010001826.1:24096395-24118426 GCA_907164525.1 Lophiomys imhausi | reverse complement strand
TCATTGCATGCCATCCAAGCTCCACGTACGACATGAAGTCCATATCAGGAATTTTAACAGGGGAAGTGTAAAGTAAAAAACTGCTACCTATTAAAAGAAGACTCTAATTTTACATAAAACAGCATAAAAATAAGTTTAATAGCAAAGTCTAATGTTTCCCTGTTAATCTCTGATTTGAATAATTTGTAACTCCTTCTTCTTTTGGTTAATTTGTCTTAGGGTCTATAAATCTTGTATATTTTTAAAATACCCAGCTCTTAAATTAATTTTTTTCCTATTTCATTCAGTTCTTCCCTGTTTTTTTATTATTTCTTCCTATCTACTGGATTTGGGTTTGGTTTGCTCTTATTTTTGCCAAACTCTTGAGTTGCATCATTGAGTGATTTGTTTATGCTATTTTAGATTTTTAATGTAGGCCTTTGGAACTATAAATTTCCCTCATATGAAATTTTGGTGTGTTGTATTTTTGTTTTAATTTATTTCAAGAAAGTTTTTTATTTTCTACTTGATTTTTTTGACTCACTCATCATTCAGCAGTGTGTTGTTTAATTTCTATGAGTTTGTGTAATTTCTAGAGATTCTTTTGCATTTCAAACATTAGTACATTGTGGTCAGATAAGATGCATGTAGTTGTTTCAGATTTTTTGTTTTTGTTGAGGTTTGTTTTGTGTCCCAATATGTCTCTATTTTAGAGAAAGTTCTGTGGGCTTCTGAGTAGGAGGTATAGTCTTTGGTGTTTGGTGGACTATTCTGTAGACATCTGTGTAGCTGGTCTTAGCTACTTTGTGGACTCTTCTTTTTCCCACCCTTTATCCCCACCTCCCCCAGTTTCATCCCCTAACACTAGATAGGAGAGAAAGAAGGATAGAGGAGAGAGACACACAGAGAGAGAGAGAGAGAGAGAGAGAGAGAGAGAGAGAGAGAGAGAGAGAGGGAGAGAGACAGAGAGAGAGAGGGAGAGAGAGGGAGAGAGACAGAGAGAGAGAGGGAGAGAGAGAGAGAGACAGAGTGCTGAATCTAATTTCTTTCCTTTTGTTTCTTCTTTGACTATGACTGCTAACAAACTGCAACCAACCCCTCTAAATGACCAACAACCACCAACAACTGTCCCTCAGGGGCCCAGCATTTATACACCCTCTGAAAAGTTCCCAGAATTTCAAACGTCACACAATTTCAGAAACTATCTGCAGCATGCCTCTGTTAGAGCATGAGATAAATAAATCATAGTCAGATGCTGTGGACAGTCTGAAGCAGCCCCACATCTCCATACCTGGGATTAAAACAAAAAACACATTCTTATAATATTTCTGTGTGTGTGTATTTTTTTTAAAGAAACCAAAATTTCAAAATTGTCACTGAATATCTATTAGGTTCATTTTATGTATAATGCTACTCAGTTCCTATGCTTCTCTGTTTATTTTTTGTTCGGATGAACAGTATGTTGAAGAAAGTAGTGTACTGATATCACTTACTGTTACTGACTTGGCGTTAGTCTGTATCTTGAAGTCCAATAGTATGTTTTCATAAAATTGGGTGTGCCAGGGTTTGGTGCATATGTTTAGGATTGTAGTGTCTTTTTGATTAATCATCTACCTGGTCAGAAAAAGGTGTCCTTCTTTAACTCTTCAGATTTATTTTGGTTTAAAGTCTACTTTGTCACACATTAGAGTAGGGATGCTTGTTTCCTGAGTCTATTTGCTTGGGTCATCCCAACCCCAGCCTTTCACTCTAAGGTGATACCTATTCTTGAAGGCAAAAGGAGTTTCTTATAGATAATAAAATATGGATTTGTTTCTCAATCTATTCATTTAACCTTTTATCTTTTGATTGGAGAATTAAGGCCATTAATATTAAAAAGTTATTATTGAAAAGTGTGTGTTGATAACTATTATTTTGTTGTCTTTTGCTGTTTGTGTTCTTATTTTATATTTCAGTAAATATAACTTTATTTGTATTCTTTCTGTAGCCTTTGGTCCCACCCCTGGATGAAGATTTATAGGCAATCAATGGTCACTGAGAGTGGTAGAATCAGTTTTCTCCAGGGACAAGCGTCTTAATAGGTCATCTAATCCCAAGTGGCCCCTAAACATATATACATATGAGAAACACCAAATAGACTTAGCATGTTTATATATATATATATATATAATAATTATAGAAGAAGAGGTCATGAATTCAAGAGTGAGGGCACATTAAAGGAGTTGGAGCAGGGAGAGAAAGTAGTAGAAATGATGTAAATATAGTACTCATGTATGAAATTCTAAAAAAAAATTAAAAGAATAAAAAGAGAAACCATTACAAGAATGCAAAATATTATTTAAAAAATAAATGAACCAATTAGAAAATGAGCAAAAAGCATGTATTGATATTTTATAAAAGAAGATACACAGGTAACAAGTTCATATATGGAAAGATTTTCAACTTCATTAGGAAAATATGGGTAGTACCAACATTACTCATCTATCTGAATGTCATAGGAGAGAGCAAGATGGCAACTGAGTCAAATCCTCTAATGATACTTGTATTATAGATATACCCATTTGAACAGCTCTTCATTTATGAGAGTAAGAGACCACACTGCCTGGATTTAGTACAATAATAAGGAAGGAATTATTGAAGAAGCAGGAAGAAAAGAATTGCCACAGAAGCCCTCCTTCAACTCTAAGAGCACGGAGAGAGAAGAAGGAGCTATGGGAAGAGAAAAAGCAAGTACAGAATTTAGACTTCAAATCCAGTATCAGGCCTGCCAGGAGAAATACAGTGCCATGCAGAGCCCCATAAACCTTCTCTCTCCTAATGTTGGGTAGCAGAGAAGATAGCAAGATTCTACTTTTGGGAGCAGAACACAAAAGCTATCACAGGACTTTGGCTACTTTGGAGAAGAGCTGTGTTGGATACAAACTAAACCACTGCACAGCCCAGATCCTATATAGAGCCTCTAAGCATGCTTGAGCATCAGAGTCAGTGGGACAGACTCAAGTTTTGGCCTAGACCATCATCAGACTTGGGTTGGGCTTGTTCACCACCACTGAACATCCAGACTGTGTAGGTCCCTGTGGCTGTGAGACTCAAGTACTTCAGCCGTGGCAGCTGAGAAACTTCCTGTGCTACCTATTCCCAAACCGTGGGCAGAACAGGTGTACCTAGGCTAGTGCTCACAGATGAGCCTTTAGAATCGTCCTATATCTGTACCCCAATGGGACAGATTTGTCTTTTGGCTTGATTCACCGGCAGCTGCAGTGTGGGCCTGGGTATACCCCTGAAGCTGTGCAGGTCCTAATGGAAAACTCAGCTATGACTTAGATTAGCATTAGAATATGCATCACTGGTCCACCTGCAAAGTACTGGGACAGAGTTAGCTGTACTACCAGAGGTGAGTCACCAAAGCTGGATCATAGGCTGGGATAGAATACATTAACATTATCCCAACCTCAGGTAGCCAGACCATGCTGGGGAGAAGATGGAGTAACAGGCACAGGACTTGACTTTGGAGGTTAATCCAAAGTGTATGAAAACCAACACTGGGCAGAAACCTACCAGCCCCTGTCCTCAGGCCTGCCTGTGGAAAGCCCTCTAGCACAGCCCTGGTTTACTGGTCTTCTACCTGTGCCCGATTGCAGTAGTCTCCAGCTATGAGTTAGCAGTAGGCAGTCAACAACAGCGTGGGCCTCAGTTCTTGGCAGTCTGTTAGCTGTGAGTGGGACAATGTTGCAGTTTTTTCCTGGGGCTTGTCCCTTCTTAGTGCTTCTGTCTAGAGAGGGCACAGTTTGCAGTGTCTGAATTCCTCCTGGTGACTGTGGGTGAGATTGTTGGACTATAGCTCTATGCAGAGGTTTGGGAGGATGGACTAACCTTTTTAGATACTTCTCTGGGGATTTGAGGTAAACTTGGGCTTGGATCACCCTCTAGTGCTGAAGCAGTGGCAGTACTCTTGCAGTGCCCCAGCACATATGGCTGCAGAAATTACTATAGACTAAGAGAAAACATATAGCCTACTTAGAATATCTAGAAAGGTAAGCACAAAGCTAGAGTACGAAACTGAAGCACATACATCATACACTACTAAGTATCAAGAACACCCATGGGACTGATATGTGCCCAGTGCCAAGTGGGACTAACAGACGTCCATGCAACATGTCACCAAACAGCTTCAGTCCCATGGCATCCATGGAACTATGCTCACCTGACAGTTGAAATAAGGTACGAGGAGGTGAACAAATGGTAACAAGTATAGTCTTTGATAGTGAATTTAAGAAGTTTTAAAGAAATTCAATGATCTTCAAAAGAAAACAGAATGATTTAGTTAACTCAGAGAAACTTGACAGAGATGGAAACGTTTTTTAAAAAATAAAGTTTAGTTGAACTGAAAAAATACAGTGAGTCATATTAAAAATATAGAAGGTAGAAGTTAAGAAATGTCTGAAAACAGGAAAGAAGTAGTGAACTCAGAAATAGGCTACTTGAAACTGTGATTGGAGAAGAAAAAAGGATAAGGCATGAAGAACACTTGAACAGCTCTAGAAGAGAATTAAAAGAGCAAATATTCAAGCTATTGGGTTTCAAGAGGGATTTAGTAATTCCACAGGAGTATGAAACTTATCAGAAAGTCAGTGACGAAAACAAAACAAAAACTCCCAAATCCACAGGAGGAAACAAGTATCCAGGAACAAAGGTCATTAATCACTCAACAGAATCTACCCTAAGCCATGCCATTCATTTTCAAACACTCAAAAGTCAAAGGCAAAAAGAATACCATCAAGGTGACAAGAGTTCCCAGTGTCCCTAGGACAGACTTATTCTTGTGGGCCAGGAGAGTAGAATGTGATTTCTAAGAGCTAAAAGGGAAAGACCTACAACCAAGGTGAACACAGTAGCTGCTTTTCCCATCGCTGAGACCAATACTTGGCCCTAACAGCCTGGAGAAGGAAAGATTTGGTTTGGGACTCACTGTTCCGGGGGATTCAGCTATGATGGTCAGAAGAGCACAGTAGAGCCGGAAAGCAGAAGAAAAGGCAATGCAGCACTTGTCCCATGACAGTTGTTTCTGTCAACTTGACATGAACCTAGACATATCCTGGAAGATGGAATCTTATTTGAGAAAATGCTTCCATAGAATTGGGCTGGAGCCAAGTCTGTAAGGGCATTTTCTTAACTAATGGTTGATGTGGGAGGGCCCAGCCCATGTGAGTGTTCTTTTCCTGAGCAGGTGGCTCTGGGGTGCATAGGAAAACAAACTGAACAAGTCTGGAGAAACAGATCACTAGATAGCACTCCACCATGGTCATAAATGTAAATGGATTAATTGTCCAGTTAGAAAACATAGAATAATTGTACTAAAAGTATACTCCCTTAGCTCCAAGTTGCTTATATTAAGAACTCACTTTACCTCTTAGGACACACACATAGACTGAAATCAGTTAAGTGAAGGAATAGAATAAAATGTTCTATGCAAATGGTATCCTGAAGAAATAAAAAGTATCCACACTTATCTGTTACTATGGACTTTTAAATCGGAATTAATAAAAAAAAGAGACAGGAAGATCATTACATAATTATAAAGCAGTCAATCCAGCAAGGTGAAAAACTTTAAAAATATATGTACCCAGTATCTGAAAACCTAAATAACATGACAAATGTTAATAGGCCCAAAGGTAGAGATAGATTCCAGTGCCATAATAGTAAGAATTTCACCTTGTATTATCAGCAATGGATGGTATCCACAGAGAGTCAATAAGGAAATGATAGAGTTAAGTTGTGCCCAATGCCAAATGTAACTAATAGTCATCTATAGGACATGTCACCAAACAGCTTCAGAGCATAAACTCTTCTTAACAACACATTCTCTGGGATAAATCACATGATAAGCCATAAAGCAAGTATCAACATATTTTTAAAAATAGATATTATATCAGATATTTTTTCTAACTACTTTCCTTTCTTCCCTTTTTTTTCTTCCACAAAATTGCAAAATACAAAATCAACATATAGAAATCTGTAGCACTGGGCTGGGAGTGTAGAATGTGTTCTGTGTTTGTGAGGTCCTAGGTCCAATTGTGAGGTTCCCAGCAGCACACTCACTCAGTGGCATTGCTGTTTGCTAGCAGGTGGTTAGTTGTAGTAGAAATCAAGTGGTGGGGGCCCAAATGGGAAAAGTGTGTGTTGTGCAAGCTTGAAGACCAAAGTTGTAATTTCCAGAACCCATGTAAAAGCTAGACATGGTAGCACACATTTGTGGTTTGTTTTTCTGTTTTGTTTTTAAAGTGAATACCTCTTTTTTTTTCTCATTAATTAATTTATTTATTCACTTTACAGCCTGATCACAGCCCCTGTCCCTCCTCTCCTCCCAGGCCCACCCTCACACCCACACCCCCGAGAATGGGAGCCCCCGCCATGGGTACTATGGCACATCAAATCCCAGCAGGACTAAGTGGATCCTCTCCCACTGAGGCCAGACAAGGCAGCTCAGCTATGGGAGAGGGATCCAAAGGCAGGCAACAGAATCAGAGACAGACCCCACTCCAATTGTTAGGTGACCCACATGAAGAACAAACTGCAGATCTGCTACATATGTGTAAGGAGCATAGGTCCAGCCCATGAGTGTTCTTTGGCTGGTGGTTCAGTCTCTGTAATTTACACAATAGAATACTACTCAGTTATTAAAAATAAGGACAGTTGGTAATCTCCAGAGTTTATGAGAGACCCTATTTCAGAAGATATAGAGATATACCTGGAGATATAGAAAGATATAGAGGAAGATACCTGGCGTCAACCTCTGCCCTCCACACATGAATGCATGGGATAACTTATTTGCGCGCGTGCACACACACACACACACACACACACACACACACACACAGGAATAAAGAATGAAATCAAGAACTGAGCATGGTAATACACACTTAAAATTCCAGTCTTGAAGGCAGAAGTGGGAGGATCATGAGTTCAAGGCCACCTTGTACTACATTGTAAGACCCTTTCTTAAAACAAACAAACAGAATCAAGAAAACATTTCCACTCATACTAGCTGCAGAGCAATAAAACACTTGAAAATAAGTTTAAAGAGGTAGACGATCTCTGTCCCTTTCAAACTCTATAAAACACTGATAAAGAAATGGAAAAGACACTCAAAACATAAACATACCCTAGATTTGTGGAAGGAGAGATAATTTGTTATTAAAATGTTCTTAGTACCCAAAGGACTCTATGGATTTATGTAATCCTTGTCAATATGACATTTTTCACAGACCTAGAAAAAAAGAATTTTAAAATTTCTATGAGACTACAAAAAAATCTAAACAACAGTTTTGAGCAAAAAGAACAATGTAGAAGTAATTATATTATCCAACTTCAAAATCTATTACTATGCTCTGGTAACTAAAATAGCATGAATAGCCAGGTTTGTGGCACATGCTTTTAATCCCAGAATTCATGAGGCAGAGGCAGAAGAATCTGTGAATCTGAGGCCATTTCAGTCTACATAGCAAGCTCCAGGACAGCCAGGACAACATAGAGAGACCTTGTGTCAAAAACAAAACAACAAGAAAACTACACATAAAGACAGACAGAAGAGTGGACCACAATACCTATTCTATACCCATATATCTATAGCAATCTGATTTTCAGCAAAGATTCTAAGAACATAGAGTAAAGAAAGCGTCTTCAATAATAGTGCTGGGAAAACTGAATAACTACATGCAGAAGAATAAAAAAAAATGCCTGTGTCTCACCAGTTAGAAAAACAAACTCAAAATAGATTAAATACCTACCTGTATGCACATCAGAATCAGGGTAGAAAAACCTGTGCCCATCAAGATGGCTGTGACCAAGGGAGGTTGGCAGATCATGGGGAGAGGTAAGAATGCTAGGCCCCCACACATGGCCAAAGAAGACAAGAGCTCTACACCCGCTGTAGGAAGCAGGCTGGTGGTGAAAGAGATGAAACCACATCCACAAAAAAATCACATATGAATATCCACAGTTATATGATTCACAGCTGCTCAAAGGCAGAAATGGTACAAACATCTGGAAAGATGAGTGGATTCAAACAGTGCGATCCATTCACATGTTGAAACATTCAGCCACAGAAAAGGAAAGAGGCCCTGACACAAGCCGCAGTGTGATGAACTCTGAGGACATTGTGCTCAGTGGAAGAACCAGACGTAAAATGTTATAGTTTGGTAGAAAATGTCAAAAGCTGCTAAGCCCAGAGAGAGGATGTAAGAACAGTGGTTTATAAGAGCTGGGGTGACACACAGTTTACAGGTAATAAAACACTATAATTTTTTAAAACTTAATGTAATTGGAAACCATGGAAGAAAACTTAAGAAATGTTTCAGGACATCAGAATCAGAAAAGATGGTTTGGAAAAGATCTCCAAAGTACAGAAAACAAAACTACAAAAATAAACAAATTGTGTATAAAACTAAAAACCCCTCACACGGCAAAGGAAACAGTCATTGGGATGAAGAGATAACCTATGGAATGGCAGAAAATATTTGCAAAGTATGCATTGCCAAGGGGCTTAATGTCCAGAACATATAAGGAACACAAATGGTTCTACAGTGAGCTGACAAGATAGCTCAGCAGGTAAAGGAAGAGCTGACAACCTAGTCTGATTCCTAGAACCCACGGTGGAAGGAGGGGATTACATCTCAGAGTCCTCTGACCTTCACAGTAGTGCTGCAGCATGCATGCATCTGTGTGTGTGTTACAAGACACAGCCTGAAAAATAAAGTAATAAGCAATTTCTCAAAACTAAATATCTGTTATCATATGTTAATCATATTTCCACCACTGTGACAAATACACAAAGTAAATTAATATAGTAAGAAAGAACCTTTCATCCCGGTTTGAGTAGTGTCAGCCTACGGATCATTAGCCCTCTTACCTTTGTACTTGTGGTAAGGCAGACCTTCATAGCAGGGAGCAAATGGGGACATAGCTGCCGGCTTCATGGAAGGTGGGAAGAGAGAAGAGGAACTTCTCTTCAAGGCCACACCTTCAGTGTCCCAACATTTTCTCAGTAGGCCCCACTTCCTGAAGGTTTCATTGTCTTCGAGTAAAACTATTACTGGTGTACCCATAGGTCTGTTTCTGAGCTCCAGTTCTTGCTTACATTAAGGGAAACCAATTCATTTACAGTTTTTCCCACAACTGGGCTGAAAGGCATTCTCACTGAGACTTCACCTTCCACATTATGTCATTAATTATACAGACATATGGGCAATCATGTGATGTTTATATAATATATATGCATACTGTAATATTTAAATCAGGTTAAGCATATTTATTGCAAAAATTTCTTTATAGCGAAAATGTCCAAAAAGGTCTACAGGACATCCAGGGTTACAAAGAAAGACCCTGTCTTGAAAAACAAAACAAGGTGCTGGAGAGATGGCTCAGCAGTTAAGAGCACTGTCTGCTCTTCCAGAGGTCCTGAGTTCAACTCCCAGCAACCACATGGTGGCTCACAACTGACCATCTAAAAAGGGATCTGATGCTGTCTTCTGGCATGCAGGTGCACATGCAGAAAGAACACCTAACACATTCAAAAACAAAAACACATCAGTAAATTTAAAAAAAAAAGAAAGAAGGAAAACAAAACAACAAAACCAAGATCCAGGAAATAGAGAGTTAGCTCTGAGTCCCAGTTACTGAAGCTGAAAGCTTCTGGCTTTGGAGCTGGGCTTCTGGGTTCTATGTTTGTTCTATTGCTACATTTTCAGATGCACTACTCTTTGAATGAATCTTATACATTTGTATGTGGTAGAAGTGTTCACCTGTGTGGGCACATGTGGAGAACATAAGCGGACATTGGCATGCCTTCATCTATCACTTTCTACACCCCTACCCCACACTGAGTCTCTTGCTGAACCTGGATTTCATTACTTAGATTAGAATGCATGGCCAGGACCCCTCAGGATCTACCTTCTCCACTTCCTGGTGTTAAAGTTACAAAGGTGTGCTGTGCCCAGGTTTTTATGCGGGTAGTAGGCATCTTAGGTTCTCACGCTTGCACAGCAAGTACTTTACCCACTGGGCAACTCCCCAGCCTCAGTTTTAAATTTTATCCAGCAGAATTTTCATTTCAGTTATTATAGTTTTCATCACCAGAATTTCAGTTTCTTCTTATTTCCTACGTGCACACGTGTGCACATCCACACACACACACACACACACACACACACACACACACACACAAACACGGACATACATACAAACAAGGACACACACACTCACACACGGACATACTCACATGTTATTGCCTGTAGGCAAGGTTGGTCTTAAACTTAACATCTTCTGCCTCAACCTCCTGAGTGCTATGACACCAGACCTATACATGTTTAATTTTGCCTCTGCCAAAGGATCTCACTGGCATCTATTTACATATTCCTGCATCTTTATGTCTCTAGTAAGTTTTTATTGCTTTCTAGACATTGTAATTTTATGTGTATGGGGGCTATGTTTTGTTTTTTTCCATTTAAAGAATGTTGGACTTTTCCTAGCAGGTAGATAAAGTACTTCTAACTACTTTGATCCTTTGGAAGTTGTCTTAAGCGCTCTTATGGAGGTACATAAGTGGATGTACATTGTTCTAGTTCTAAGTTATATCCATTTCTAAAATACAGCCTTCTGGAGACTCTAAAGAACACCCATGCAATTACTGAGATCTCCCCTCTCTTGCTCGATGGAATTGACTGAGTCACGCCTCACATGGGTTCTGTAATTTAGGAGATTCTGATAATTTTTCTTTTCTTTAAAGATTTTGTTTAAAATTTTTCATTGCACTTACTTACTTGCATGTTTATATATGTATGTGCATGAGTACACACATGCTACAGCACATGTGTAGGTCAGAGGGCAACTAGTGGGAATCAGTTTTCTTCTTCCACCATGTGGGTTGTGGGGATTGAACTCAGGTTGTCAGGCTAGGCGGTAAATGCCTTTACTACTGAGCTGTACCACCAGCTCAAAAGTTGTTCTTGTGAAGCTCCATAGAGTTCCATGTGTGTAGATTGACGCTTACTCAAATACCCAAGATCTCCGTGTGTATTTCTCAGGAACTGTTTATGTCTTTCCATAGCTCCACCCTCCATGGGACTCTATTCAATAAGTTGAAACTTGCTTTACCTACTCTGATCTCTATTTTTTTTCCATAGCAGCAAGATAGCCAGGTCCCTTTGGGCTCTGCCTTCTTGTACAAAGCCCTACTGCTCATGGGAAGGAAGCTTGTGTAATGGTATAGATTAATTGATTAATTAATGGTATATATTAACTATTTCGCATCCCTTTTCTCAGAGGTGAAATACTGCAGTCTCAATTGTCCTTTGACTAAACAGTTGTTCCCTTTATTTTGTTCAGTTTTATAGTTATGACAAGTTAAAAAGTCCTTAATGTCTCATGACCATCATAGATATTCTCTTGACGGTTATTTTAATGAGAAAGGAAGAGAGAGTTTCATAAAGTCAGAGTTCTAAAGAGCAGTGAGGAAGTACAGGAATCAGGAATTAGTTTTATAATAATATCCAATGAGAAGCAGATGCCATCCTGGAAAAAGGCTCAGAAAATGACATGAATCCTGGGTGGAAGCATGCTTAATATGGTCCTAGGGATCCTTGCTTCATACCCACTCCCATTCATCTTATTCTTAGGTCATTACTGTGCCTTCTGCTTTCCTGGTGTTAGGAATCTTCTGAATAAGGAAGCTACTGTTTCAGCACCACCAATATAAATGCATATATATGTCAGATTGATTCCTGGGCAGGAAAATGCTGACATCTACATTAATGACTGGCATTTAGTCCTTTTCTGAGATTTGAGGAAGTGTGAAAAGGCCGTGCAAGGCTTGCAACCCTGAAGGGCTTTGGGCAACCGTTTATGCCATGGTGGCAAGGTTTATCCTCTGTTCCTCTTCCTCTCTTCCCCTCCCATCTACAGTTACGATCATGTGCCTTTCCTCATGCATGACTACGACCTGAAGAGGACAACCAACATCAGAGAGGTCCTACCATCAGCTGCCAGTAACCACTCTTCTTGCTTCAACTGGACTTTCCTGTCAACTCTGAATGCCGGCAGGTGGTTCATCCAGGTAGGATTCACATCCTCTGGTTTTGTGAACTTGTGTGGAAGCCCTCCTCTCTTCAGGTTTATATGCTGTTCCTGGAGATAAAGGTGAAAGGTGAAGACAGATAAGAGCATACAGCGTCACTCCCAGTTTAGTAGCAGGGCTGTCATATTTTCTGGTGATTCAGTGGATCAGCATTTACTAGAAAGGCTGATGATAGATTT
This sequence comes from Lophiomys imhausi, assembly GCA_907164525.1. Taxonomy (NCBI): domain Eukaryota; kingdom Metazoa; phylum Chordata; class Mammalia; order Rodentia; family Muridae; genus Lophiomys; species Lophiomys imhausi. Next base: position 24,106,138 of record CAJQZJ010001826.1, on the reverse strand, counting down.
GTAAACTCAACTCTTATTTTTTATTTTATCCAAGCATTTCATACTTTGATAGTGTGCTTGCAATGCACATAGCACTTTCCTAGCTGTTTTGAATATCTCACAGTCTTCATGAAGCAGATTAGGAAACATATTTATTCCTGCATTCTTGTTATTCTACAAATATGTTAAGTACCTACTGGGTACAAGGCACATGGAATGTAATGATGAGTAACCCAAAGGGAGCAGTATAAGAAATATACTGACAGCCCAAATGGAGCAGTATTAGCAATGGGTGATTACCATACATTGTGATAAGTGTTGGCAAATTACTAAAGTAAATTTCTTGTTCTTTCAGAAGCATGTAAGAACAACTTCTGACTTAGTCTAAATAATGAGGGTGGGAGGTTCTGGAAGAACAGGCTAATTAAGGGAATAGTAAGGATATAAAGCATATATTATGTATGATATAATTTTGTGTCACCTTCTTCTTGAGGAAGTTGGAGAATGCATATTTTATATCAAGGTACTATTTATGCTACAGGGAGATTGCTACCAAGGGGAACCATGGATGATGGTGGTGATGTTTTTCAGAGATACATTACACTAAGGCCAGTGTGTGTGTGTGTGTGTGTGTGTGTGTGTGTGTGTGTGTGTGTGTGTAAGGAGGCAGGAAGGGATGGAGGGAAGGATGGAAAAGTAAGGCTGAAAGAGAGAAGAGTTGGGAGAAGAACCAATAAGGCATTCAGAGGGGAGATTTGGCAATGCTGAAATAACAGGTCAGAGTGTTTCTAATTCTCCTTTGATGATTTCAAAGAGGTATTGAGTTCAATGAAAGGTCAACACTACTGTCTTGAGATAAAGAAAATAACATTTTTAGTTTGTCTTATGAAGGGAAAACTCATGACGCCTACATTCCACTCAACTGGATATAGTTATCTGAGGCTCTGATTTTGAAAATAACTGTCTTACTAGGATAAACAGCACATGCTCATTCTAGGGGCTGTCTGATCATGTTTCATGTAAAAAAACAGTGAAGAATTATGTAAAGATAGACTTATCCTTAAAGACTCCGGATTCACACTCTGTTATTAATGTAGGTGATAACTGGAAGTAGATTTGTAACAACAATGTCTCCTTAGGTTTTGTCCTGATTTTTGTTTGTCCCTATTGGAGAATGTAACCTGCAATACTATTTCCTTATGTAAAAATAGTGAGATGACCCAGGTTGTGGTAGAGCACACCATTAATCCCAACTCTTGGGAGGGAGAGGCTGGCGGACCTCTGTAAGCCAGGGCTACAAGAGTGAGACCTGTGTATAATAATCATAATAGTAATAATGAAATGATTCCAAGTTTCTATATATACGTAGGCTATGTGTTGTCTTATGATTCATAAATACATGAGCACATAAAACTATAAATGCTCGAAGCCGGGCGTGGTGGCGCACGCCTTTAGTCCCAGCACTTGGGAGGCAGAGGCAGGCAGATCTCTGTGAGTTCGAGGCCAGCCTGGTCTACAAAGCAAGTCCAGGACAGCCAGGGCTGTTACACAGAGAAACCCTGTCTTGAAAAACCAAAAAAAAAAAAAACTATAAATGCTCATTAGCATGCACATTGGATTTGCTAGTCATTGTTAATGTTTTTATCAACTCTGTTTTTTTACATTTGCTCATTATGTGTGTGTGTGCACGTGTGTAAATGTGTGTGAACATATATGTGGTGTGGAGATCAGAGGACAGCTTGCAGGAGTTGGTTCTCTCATTCTACCATGTAGGTCTCAGAGCTCAAACTCAGGTCATGAGGCTTGATGGCAGGGACCTTTTGTTGTGGGTGCCTTTATCTGTTGGGCCATCTTGGTAACCAGTTAATGTTTTAACAATGTGCCTTCTACATGAAAAGGCTGTTATATATCAGATGTATGCAACATTGTTACTAAAAACCTTATTAGGATTTGTAGGATTAACCATAGTCCTAAAGATGAGACAAAGTTTCATCAAGTTGACATGTTTGATGGAACTGTAGAGCTGATGACTTGAGTGGGTGGTATTTTAATCTAATGGGTAATTTTTCTGTGTTGTTCATATTGTAACTTTATGGTCCTTATTACCCAAAGACAGCCATAGTTATTTTCCATAGTTTAATTCAATCTGGGGGCTGTGGCATGTAATGTTTAATATTTCTGTTAAATATTGTCCTTTGGGTTTTCAAAACCTTCCTCCAACACTTTTTCTAGTGCTGGGATGTAGCTTAGTTACAGAAGCTTGGCCAGGAATGTCCACAATCCTGGGTTTGAGTTTTAAAGCCACAAAGGAACAGCAGAATGCCAGCCATTTTATGTTTTGAGATTCTGGGATTAGTTATAAGTGGTAAGATTGGGTGTGTTGCTAAGACAGTTTTTGGTAGTTTTTTGCTTTTTTAGCATGGTAGGTGGTATGCATATAGCATTTAGTTTTACTATAACTATGGCTAATGAGAATTCTGTAACCTGGAGTTCAAATTTGGTTTGTTTGGAGAACTTTAGGTTTCCACTGTGGGACTTTCTTTGTTCTCTTCTGATATGTCATCAGAAGGCAGTTGAAATTATGTTATATGTGATTTAAAATATTTAAAAGGGTAACATATTTGTAGTAAATCATTTTGCTGTTTTCTTAGGGTTTCTATTACTGTGAAGAGATATGATGACCACAGAAACTCTTATAAAGGAAAACATTTCATTGGGTCTGGCTTACAGTTCAGAGGTTTAGTCATTTGTCATCTTGGTGGGAAGCATAGTGGCATGCAGGCAGACATGGTGCTGGAGAAGGAGCAGAGATCATTCTGGTAATGATTTGTTTGATAGTAATGATTGCTAATTGGTGATGGTTAGGAATTGATCATTATTTATTAGTATCCCTATACTTAAGAGTCTTGTGAAGATCAAATGGTTCCATGTTAGTCAGATTTCTGTTACCGTAGCAAAGACCCTGAGGTAACCAACTCATAATGAGAGAAGGCTTCTCTTTGCTCAGTTTTGGAGCCTTTGAGCCCATGATCGGTCAGCTCTGTTGCTTTACTCACATCATGGTAGGGAACATACAGCAGAGCAAAACCTACCAATAGCTGAAAAGTGAAATGGAATAAGAAGGGACCTGGATTTCATATGCTTCTCCAAGGGCACTTCCCACAGTGACTTACAATCTCCCATTAGGTCCCACTTCTTGAAGGTTTAGCCATTGACAAATGTTGTCACTTTCAGGAACCAGCCTTCAACACATGGGTCTTTAGAGACATTCTGGATCCAAACTACAACAATCCAACAGATATTGAAATAAGAACAGATACAGGAATTCTAGGATCTGTTCCTAGAAACTTACTGAATTCTTGTTTCTCTTGCCTAACCAACATTTCTGTGGATCTTTCTTATATTTCTTGTGAAAGTATAAATTCTTAAAATAATAGAAACCTATTTTTATGTGCATGGATAGTGAACAGGGTACATTTCATTTAGCAATTAGTGAAAGAACAAGCAGGATAACAAAATTTGCTCAGAAGAGATATGTAAACTAATCTATGAAATGAGATGAGGGTGAAATCAGGTTGCTGAGTTAGATACAAACTTAGTTAATATACTAAATGACAAAGCTGAGACTTTTGGAGCTATTGTCTCTTCTGTAAAAAAAAAGCATTATGTCTTTATGGGACAGAATTAATTTTTTGTTTTCTATAAACTATCATAAACTTTATATAGCCCAGGCCCTAATCAGAAGAAGCAGTGAGTTGCTGGTTTTGGTGCACATATGTGACACTAGCATTCTACTCCAGAATTCTGGAGTAGAAAGATGATGAATTTGAGGCTCACCAACAAACATAGAAAGACTCCATCTAAAGAAAAAAATAATAATGTTCTAAAAAATGAGGACTAGGGAGATGGCTCAGTCAGCAAGGTGCCTGTCCTGCAAGCATGAAGACCTGAAACAGGAGGATCAGGGAGTCAACGAGACTTACCAAAAGAGCAATCTGTGGGTTCAGTGTGAACACACACACACACGCACAATGCACAAATTAAAATAGATAGTGCCAAGCAACCACTTTTGCCTTTTGCCTGTATTCCATGTTCTGAATAATGTAGCATTCTCCTATTGTGATTGTAACTTTTACTAATTTTTGCTGTAACAAGCTGATTTCATGTTATCTAATTCTTAGTTTATGCAAGTGAATAAGAAGGGTCAGTAACAAGTAACACCCAGCTTTTGTTGCTGTTGTTGCATAATCAGCAAATCTAGAGTCAGGCTATGTTAACCAGCCATTAAATTAAGTTCTAGGGATGAGGTAGTGGATCTATACATCTTAATTTAAAATTTTTAAAATTCATTTAAAAAATGTGTTTTCCCAATCCAAATTTTTTATGACATTTTATTATTTAAAACAAATTTTACATTTAAATATATTTTGGTCATATTTTCCCCTCCCCCAAGTTCCTCCAGCTCATCTTCCCCTCCCTGCCCACCCAACTTTAAGTTCTTTCTGAGCTAACCCAGACTCAGAAGGATGAACATGGCATCTATTCACTTATAACTGGATTTTAGCCATGTAATACAGAATAACTACCCTACAGCCAACACACCAAAAGGAACAGGAACATAGTCCTTGTTACCTGTTAGTGGGATACTTTGCCCTAATGGAGTTGCCATGTAGGCCCCCAGTGCAAGAGGAAGCTCTTAGCCCTCGTATGACTGTTGAACTGAAGGAGTCTGATATGTAGGGGCAACTCACTCTGGAGGAGTAGGATAGGTGGGAGAGGGGGGAGAAGGTGGGACTGGGAGGGGTGGAGAGAGAGGGACTGTGATGGAGATGTAACTTGAAGAAATAAATAAACATTAAAAAAAAAAACAAACAAACCAGGAGGCCAGTGGTACCCCCAGGATCCTGCTCTCCATACACGCCTACCCTGTGGAGCAGGAGGAGGAGAGGGACCTGGAGCACCGGGCCCTCTGCAACCTGGGGCCCTGGGTGAAGTGCTCTGCCGCCCTGGCCTCCAGAGGAGGTGGAGGATTTGGTCTTTTGGGTTGCATTTTTGGAAAAGATGGTGTATTAAACCAGCCAAACAGTGTCTTTGGACTTATATTTTACATACTACAGTCGTTACTTGGCATGACAGCTAGCACAGTTGCAGCTCTGGTCCTTGTGACCTCCTCCATCGTGTCCGTGGTGGGCTCTTTGTACCTGGTCTACATTCTGTGCTTTGCGCTGAAGGAGTTTTGCATCATCTGCGTCACCACGCATGTGCTGAACGTCATTCTCCTCCTCATCAATTACAAAGACGAGTTTACTCGAATGAGTCCTGGAAGCGACGGCTGCAGCCTAAGGAAGACTGACGGCTGGCAGGTTTCCACCCAACCATCTCAAACACTTCTCTCATTAAGATTATTTTGCAAGTTTTTAAAAAATTCACAACAGACGATTTCCCTGAGAATTTTAAACTGATTTTTAAAAAATATTCTAAATTAGAAGGGCCCTGGGCTGGAGAGATGGCTCAGCGGTTAAGAGCACTGGCTGCTCTTCCAGAGGTCATGAGTTCAATTCCTAGCAACCACATGGTGGCTCACAACCATCCATAATGAAATCTGGTGCCCTCTTCTGGCCTGCAGATATACCTGCAGACAGAACACTGTATACATAATAAATAAATCTTTAAAAAAGAATAAATAAAAAATAAAAAAATAAATTAGAAGGGCCCTTAGCTATTTTCTGTGTCAATCTTCATTTTAAATCCAGATACAAAAAAGGATATGCCGAGCTTCTCAAAGACAAGCTTTACCTTAAAGATGTTTCTGAGGTAATAAAATGTATCCCTAGCCTCCGCTCCTCAACTGTAAATTGAGCAGCCATTGCTAGTAATTCTTTAATGTGTATAAATTCAATTTCAGGTATAATAAATGTGATCATGAATATGAAAATATTTTAGAATAGATACTGTATTAAGTGTTGCCCTGTTTATAATATGTAATATGTTTTTAGTCAATGGATTTAAACCTGTAGATTTGATTAGATTCCATTCGTGTGATATTTGTAAATAAAAGTAGAAACATTGGATCCACCCCTGCAGAACTTACTGTAAAGTTTAGTTGAAGTACAGTGGTGAAGAATTGTCAGCTCATCGTGACTGATAAGCAGTACAGGGGTACTCACAAGTCTCCTGAGCTCCCAGCTTCCAAGCAGGTGTTCCAGCACCAAAAAGAGGACCAATGGAGCTGCAGGAACAGGTATATTCTCAGGGGAACCGTTATGGCAGCTACCCACAGCACATTCTGAGCTACAGGAGAAAGTGGGAGCACTGCGGTATATCTCCAGCAAAGGTGGTCTGGGAGGCTCAAGCATATTTGGACTTATCCAGAAAGGTGTTGGACATAAAGGATTTACAATCACTCGGAAGAACACTGCGGCTAGACAAAGCAGCGGGATACACTTCCTGTAGAGGGCTGCGCTTCCTGCACAGGTACAGTATCCCACAGGTCTGATCACTGCAGGGCCTTGGCAGGCAGCTCCGATCTCCAGATAGAGGTACCTCTGGGCTTCCTGAGTGCCCAGTTTCCACACGGCAGCTCCAGCACCCAAAAGAGAACCAGCAGAGCCACAGGACAGTAAGATCAGAGCTGGCTGAAAGGCGGGTGGTCAAGTTAAAAGGCTTCAGCGCTCCACTGAGTCCAAGCCCAGTGGACCCGTTGTAGTGTTCATATCGGACCCCCCAGACAGCGCACCTGGCTCCTCCTTGGTGGGATACCAGATCTTTAGCATCTATAATTCCAGCCCTGGAGCAGCAAGTTCTTGGCCTGTGCGCACTGCTTGAGTGACTCAGACTACAACGGCTTAGCCCTTATTGCTGAGAGGCACAGAGGTGCCCTGGGGACCATCTAGGAGGAGCCGCCTGGGGGGAACACAACCACAGACCTAACCCTCAACCAGACACACGAGCAGCAGGGGATCTGCAGCTCTAGCTTACAATCTGTGATCCTCCAAGCCCCACTGACATCGCTAGGAAGACCTGCTAGAACTCAAGACTCTCTAGGCTGGAATAACATATCCCACTTAAACCCCGACCTGTGTTCCCAGTTGGGACACAACTGGAAGGGGTGAACTTTGGGGGGCCCACTGAAATCCAGCCCCCAACACAAGACCCCACCTAGCCTGTATTGAGCTACAGACCACCAAGACTATGCAGCCTCTACACCAAAGCTCCATCCTTGGCACCAGGCCCAGAAGACTCTAGGAACAATCAGCTAGGGACAACCAGACGGCTAAAGGTCAGTGAAAGAACAAATCTGACAAAAATCAGGGAGATATGACTCCAACAAAATACAGCAATGATAATACATCAAACCCTGACCATCCCACCACAGCTGAAACACATGAAGATGACAAATCTATACTTAGGAAAATGATGGAGTCCTTACAAGAAGAAATTAAATCCCTGAAAGAATTTAAAGAATCCTCAATTTTACAAATGAAAGCAATGGAGAATACCTCCAAGCCAACTCAGCCAAATATGAATGGGAAAGAGACAACACTGTGAAAGATTTGAAAGATTGGCAGAGACAACCAAATGGAACAGGAAACATACAAAACTGTTCAAGACTTGAAATTGGGGGGCTGGAGAGATGGCTCAGTGGTTAAGAGCACTAGCTGTTCTTCCAAAGGACCCAGGTTCATATCCCAGCACCCACATGGCAGTTCACAGCCATCTGTAATTCCCAGGCGTGATTGTGCATCCCTTTAATCCCAGCACTTGGGAGGCAGAGGCAGGTGGATCTGTGTGAGTTCAAGGCCAGCCTGGTCTACAGAGTGAGTTCAGGACAGCCAGAGATATTCAGAGAAACCCTGTCTCGAAAAGCCAAAAAAAAAAAAGACTTGAAATTGGAAATGGAAGCAATAAAGAAAACACAAGTGGAGACAATCCTGGAGGTAGAAAACCAAGGAAAGAGAATAGGAACTACAGACATGAGTATCAAAAATAGGATACAAGAGATGGAAGATAAGAATCTCAGGCATGGAAGATTCGATGGAAGAAATCAGTACAACTAAAGAAAATGAGAAATCTAAAAAAGTCCTCACCCACAACATCCAAGAAATCAAGGACTCAATGAAAAGATGAAACCTAAGAATTATAGGTATAAAGGAAAGAGAAGACTCATGACTCCAAGGTCCAGGAAACATCTTCAATAAAATCATAGAGGAAAACTGAAGTGCCTTCACTCTGGATTCCTGCCAGATATAATGAATCTGTTAAAATTCTGCTACACTACAGCATGCCAATTTTGCCTATAACCCCAGTATGCTGGAAGCTGAGGGAAGAGACAAAGAGCTTAAGACTTTTCTGGGGTGCATAACAAGACCCTATCTCGAAATTAAAAAAAAATAATGAAAAGGGGCGTCTTAGAGGTAGAGTGATTGCTTATCATGTTCATTTTGTTTCAACCCTTGGAACAAAAACACAAACCAAAACAAAAGAAAGGGAATGTGTATTCTGTAACTAGTGGGTGGATACATATGTTATATAAATGTTTTATATATATGTTTTATAAGTGTCACTCGACCCAGCTGAGTAAGAGTGGTTAAATTGTGTCTGTGCTTGTGGATTTCCTGCTTGTTAATTCTATCAGTTACTGACCAAGGCATGATGAAGTCTTCAACTATAATTGTCAGTTTGTTTCTTTTCAGATCTCTTAGGTTTTTTACATCATGAATTTTGAAACTCCATTGTTGAGAACATACCTATTTAAGACTGTTATTTCTCCCCAGAGAAATTTACCCTGTGTCATGATGCATATGGTAGGCAGAATGATGTTTTCCAGAGACGTGCATGCTTCAGTCCTCAGAACTGACTACTATGTTAACAGGCATAGTAAAGGGCTTCTGCACACGTAACCAAGTTTATGGGACTCCAGGGAGGAGATTATCCTGATTTTCCAGATGACCCCCCCCCATCTAATCAGTCCTTTAAAAAGACTTTCTTAGATGTGACCAGAAAGATTTTACCAATGGAGAAGAGAGACACAAGAGAGGTTTGAAGTATGACAGGGACTCAACCATCAACTGCAAGCTTCGAAAATTGAAGAAAGAGCCTTGAACCAAGGAATGCAGATGACCACTAAAAGACAGAAAAGGCCCCAAACTTGCAGAAGTTCCCTAAGCACGGAACTGAGTTCTGCCGATAGTGTGACTGAGCGTGAGTGCTCTCAGAGCCTCTGGAATGGTGTGCGACTTGGCTGACACCTTTATTTAAGCCACACGAGACCCATAAAGAACTTCTGATCTATAAAACAAAACAAAACCAAAAAAAAAAAACCCCACAGAAAATACTATCTGTGTTGTTTTAAGTCACTAAGTTTGTGGTAGTTTGTTATAGTAGTAATACAAAATTGGTCATGGTCAGCTGAGGCACTGCATGCTCTAGTCCCAGAACTTGGGAAATGGAGGAAAGAGGACCACAGTGTGAGGCCAGCCTGACCTGCACAGTGAGGCTGGAGTAATTAACACTCTGTCTCAAAAGCAAATTAATCGTGATATAATGACCATCTTTATCCATGATGACAGTGATATACGGACATCAACTAAACAAAGGCTCCTCCAATCTATAAACACTACTTCAATATAAAAACTCTTTTTTCCTGAGAGGGATAAGTATATCTGATTATATAGGAAGTGCAGGGCCTGCAGCTTCCAAAACTAAAAAATGACATATCAGTGGCTGCCTGGACAGTTCCCATTTTCTCTCCATACATTACAGCA
>CAJQZJ010001826.1:24077983-24095239 GCA_907164525.1 Lophiomys imhausi | reverse complement strand
GGGGGGAGTAGGAAGGGGATTGTGATTGAGATGTAACTTGAAGAAATAAAAAATAAATTATTAAAAAAAAAACTCTTTTTTCCCTTGAGATAGGATCTCTATATATATACTCCTGGCTTTCCTGGAACTCACTATGTAGATCAGGCAGACCTCAAACTCACAGAAATCCACTTGCCTCTGCCTCCTGAGTGCTGGTATTAAAGGCGTGCACCTCTAGGCCTGGCATGAAAACTATTTCAATGTAACTTACCATGCTAATAATCTAAGGAAAACTATGTAATCATTTAAATTTATGTATCAAAACAGTCAACAAAAATCCCATTTGTATTGAAAAACTCGTGTGTGGTTGTGTGTTCATGTATGAGCACATGTGCATGTATACGTATGGAAGCCAGAGATTGTTGTTGGATTATCTTCCCAAAGCAGTTTCTACTTTATTTGAAATAAGGTTTTTTATTGAACCTGGAACTGGCCAGTGAACCTCATGGACCCTCCTGTCGATGCTTCCTAAGCACTAGGGTTACAGGCAGGTATCGCCGGCTGGATCTTCACACAGGTCCTGGGAATCAGAACTCAGATCCTCATACTTGTACAGGAAGCACTTTATTGACTGAGTTCTGTGATGAAAAGCTATTAGTGAACCAGGAGTAGAAAATAAAGAACTTCAAAACGCCTTCGACTAACACCATTTCCTCCTAGTGAGAAGAAGATGAACGTTGGCCTCCAAAGATGGGGTTTAAGCAAAAGTCCCCCTCTTCACCACTTCCATTAGCAGCGCACTGGAAATTATGTACAGTGTATCCAAAACATAAGAAGAACTGAAGGAGTGCAAGCCTGGGAACCTGAATTTGTACATCCAGCATCCATGTAAAAAGCCAGACATGATGGTTAATACCCTCAGTCCCAGCAGTGGGGAGACAGAGACAAGAGGATCTTTGAGGCTTGTTGCCCGGTCAATCTAGCCACATCAGCAAACTCCAGGTTCCAGGAGAGATCCTGTCTCAAAAAATAAGGTGGGGAGAGAGTTGGGGAAGATGTCCAGTATCAACCTCCAGTCTCCACATGCACACACACACACACACACACACACACACACACACTAATAAAAATGAATTGGGTGTACTTATGGTGTGTAACAGTCAGTTTTTGTTTGTTTGCTTGCTTGTTTTTTCAGTGGTGAAGATCAAACCCAGGGACTTCTATACACTAGACATGTGCTCTAACACCGAGCTACATACTTAGTCTCAACAGGCTGTTTTGAAATATGTCTGCATCATGCAATGGATAAATCAAACTAGTTAACCTATGCTTTACCACACGTGGCATTTTTGTATGTGGTGAGAATACTTAAATCGTGCTCTAACATTATTATTTCAAGAATTACTAAGTTTTTATATTATAGTCATCACACAGCAAGGCAAAGTTCCTGAAATCGCTCTTTCTTTCTAGGTGAAATCTTGTGTGCACTGACTAGCATCTCCCTATTGTTTCACCCCACCACCAGTTCTGGCAGTAATCGCGATTTTATCTTCTGCCTTTGTCAGTAAAGCCTTCCTAGACTCCACACATTATTGAAACCAGCACCTGCCACTTATTTCCCTAGTATGATGTCCTGCAAAGTGATTCACGCTATCTCAAATGACATGATTTCTTTACCTTTTAAAGGCTAAATAGTATTCCAATAATTGATAGATGCATGTTGGTTTCATGTCTGTCTATCACACATAATGTTCCTAAGGACATGGGGATGCAGTTATCTTTACTTTGCTTAGTTATATCCTATCGTCCTTGGATGTTCTGTCCTGATAGGCTTCGGTCTTTGGCTTCTTTTGGTTTTCAGTTGTGGAAGTTCATGTCATTCAACCTTCAAGTCCAGAGATTCTTTTTCAGCATATCCAATCTACTAATAAACCTATCATATACATGCTTAATCTTCAGGATAATCCTTAGGGCTGATTGTGGTAGCACAGATCTATAATCCCAGAAGTTGGGAGTTGAGGCAGGAGGATTATAAATTTGAAGCTAGTCTAAACTACATAACAAAATCTTGCCTCAAAAAAATTCTAAGAAATAGATAGATAACTACATAACTTTCCTGTTTTACAGTTTGGGCTATTAAAGCTAAGAATATTGAACAGAGTAATATTGATTATTAACTTGACAAGATCTAGAATTACCTAAGAGATAAGCTTCCAGGGCTGGAGAGGTGGCTCAGAGGTTTACAGCACTGGTTGTTCTTCCCAAGGTCCTGAGTTCAATTCCCAGCAATCACATGGTGGCTCACAGCCATCTACATTGAGATCTGCCCGGGCATATATGTAGAGAAAATACTGTATACATAATAAATAAACAAAAAAAAGTTAAAAAAAAAAGAGATAAGCTTCCAGACATGTCTACAATGGATTGTCTAGATTAAGTTAGCCTACGGGCCTGCCTGTAAAGGAGTATTTAGATTAGGTTAATTGAGTTGAAAATAACTACCTTAACTATGGGCAGCACCATTCCCTGGGCTAAGGTCCGGGACTGAACAAAAAGGAGAAGGCTAGCTAAGCACTGGCATTCATGTTGTCTGCTTCCTGGCTACAGATAATGTGACCAGCTGTTCTCAACTTCCTGCTACCATACTTTCCCTGAAATAATGGAATAGACCCTCAAACTTGAGCCAAAATAAATCCTTCCTCCTTTGCATTGCTTATTGCTAGGAATTTTGTCTGATAATGAGAAAAGTAACACAGAAAATTGATACTGAGAAGTGGGATCCATTGCTGTGACCATGTGGCCCTCAGGCCTCTCCAACTGGTTTACAAGAGGATTGTGGAGGATTTTGGAACTCTGGCCTAGAAAAGCCTTTGAATGCTGCAAACAGAGCTTAATGAGTGATTCTGGTAGGAGCTTGGAAGACAAGATTGTGAAGAGAAACATGGATGGTGGAGCCCCAACTCGTGAGATTTCAGAAAGAAACAAAGCTCTATCCAGAGCTGGGCTAGAGGTCATTTATGTGATATTCTGGCAAAGAATCATTATGCCAGTGTCCTGATAACTTGAATAAGGTTGGATTTAAATTAAAAGCAAGATGCATACTAAGGACTTTAACTGTGGTCTAAGATGTATATGAATTCTATGGAAGGCAGAACAAGATACACATTTATAGAAGCACAAAAATGGACCTCAGAATTTCTTGCTATCAAAGTGTCCCTAGTTCAGGAATATTTAAGAAAAACTTCGTGAAGGAGGAAGCATTTGAACAGGTAGAATAGGATTATAGCAGGTTGATATGTTAAACAAATAAGGGAATGGTACAGCTAGGATTAAACACAGAGAACCCTGAAACCAAAGCATACATTCTTTCCACTACCCAAAACTATGACAGCAAGAGCCCACATGGTAAGACAATGTGGTAGACGTGGGTGGACACTGTGAGTTACAGAAGAAAAGACTGAAAAGGAAAGTTAAGAACATGGAGAACTTTTAGTACATGTATAAGAAGTTTAGAATATTAAAGAAATCATTCCAAACCCTCGAATCACCGATGGAGATGACATTGTATTTCTCTCGTATGTCAGAGGATGTAGTGGGTTGAGTGGTGGTAAGAGCAATATGGAGGCAGAACTGCCGAGCAGGAAATCTGGGAGTGCTTTGACCAGAACCAATGTTTTCTTTGATATTTTTGTTTTTAGAATAAGCCATTTTGGGGCATGAAAACTTTATCAGAGGATGATAAAAGAAGAGCAAGCAACCAGTCAATTGCACAGCTGTCTGAGTTAATGGAACTTGCAAAAAGGGAAGAGAAGTATGTGATATTTGATCTTTTTGGCCCTCCACCAGGACATCCTCTCAGAAACACATTTGTCCGAAGAGTAGTAAGGGTCATCCTTGACTCTAAAATTGAGCAACATCTGGTATGTCTTCCTTAATATTCATAGCACAGGTTGGGAGGTGGGCAGCCTGTCCGGGGCATAGCTGAATTTAACCTGCCTTATAAGTCTTCTCTGAGATCTGTAAGTGATTTTGCTTCCTTTGGAAATGGAAATTATTGCTTATACAGTTACAGATGGCAATCTGAGAATGATACAGTTAAAATGTATGCACACACATGTGCATGTGCGTACATGTAAATTCTCATACATGTAAACATTCACACATGCATGCTATGCACACATATATATGTAAGAAAAAATAATAATGTATATAAGCCAGGCCTGGTCTTATATAACTGTAATTCTAGCTACTCTGGATGCTGAGACCAGAGGATGACAACTTTAAATAAAGCTTTCATGGACTATAGAATAAATTCAAGATCAATTTGTACAACTTAGCAAGACCTTGCCTCAAAATTAAAAATTTTAAAAGAGGGCTTGGGACATAGCTCACCAGTAGAATCCTTCCCTAGCATTCTTGGAACCATGTGTTCAATCCCTAGTACTACACAAAAATAATAGTGTGTGTGTATATATATATATATATATATATATATATATATATATATAAACTCTGATGTGATCTGCCCTGTGCCTTCATGACAGTACAGCTTTGAGGACTTTAGGTTTAAAAATGATGTATAAAGATCACTGTTTCTTAGTTTATCAGAGATTGGCTTCTCTTTCTTTTGCTTTCTTCTTTTAGAATCAATCTCTTCATTTGTGAAGTTATTTTTTTCAAATCACTTAATTTCTCAAAATACATCAATGCTGTGAGTAAAACAAATATGTATCTCCTCGCAAATGGAGCTTTTTCTACAGATGAGTCACAGCAGCATCCCTGTTCTCAGGGAACCACCTAAGTAGCTCCTCTCAAGAATGGCTTTTGGCATCAGAAACTAAGGGACGGTTCTTTAATGTTCATATCTACCAACATGTCTTGCAAATCCATGGTCTTGCAAATACTAGGAAGGTGCTCTACCACTGAGCTACATACATCTCTAGCTCTCAATTATTATTTTTTAAAGTTTTTTTTTAAAGATTTATTTATTTATTATGTATAGTGTTCTATCTGCATGTATGCCTGTATTCCAGAAGAAGGCAACAGATCTCATTATAGATGGTTGTGAGCCTCCATGTGGCTTCTGGGAATTGAACTCAGGACCTTTGGAAGAACAGCTAGTGATCTTAACCTCTGAGCCATCTCTCCAGCCCTCCTCAGTTATTTTTTATATGTGAACCTTTCTTTATGCCTGGCCCCTTGACTTACTGTTAACTGGAGATGGAAAGGTCCTGGGAAAATTCAATTCCACAGCAACCTTCCCCATTTAAGAGTTCATTAGACAATGTAACTAATTTTATTGTTTCACCAAAGGCTAGAATCTTTCTCTGCTTCTGTTGAATATCACTAGTGCTGGAATAGAGCTTCACCCATTCTTTCTGGGCTGTTTGTATCAGCAAAGTTGACCATCGACTGAAGGACTATCTGTTTCTCCTTGCAGATATTTTGGTTGCCGGGTCATGATAGGGACTATGTCAGGCACATGGCTCCTGGTTTTCAGCATGTGGGCCGTTTATGGGCCCTGGACCGCCTCAAAAAAGAGAATATTAGTATAATAAATGTTGACTATAAGAGGTTGTTCTACAGTGGGCTGGGGTAAGTGTTTGACCACCCTTCTTGGCAGGCATCATTGCTATAACATTTACAAATTATCACTTCTACCCAAGCTACTTAGCTTCCTTTTTTCCTTTTATTTGGTTTTATATCATCTTTGAATCCTCTGTTTTCTCATTGCTTCTTCTCCCTCCCTTCTTCTGCCAACAAACATTTACTGTGTGTAGATGATATTCCTTCTTTGTCCTCTAATTCCTCACCACTCAATACATATTTTAAAGATCCATTTATTATTTTATGTATTTCCCTGCTGTATGTATGTGCATATGGCAGTACCCACAGAGGCTAGAAGAGGGCATAAGATCCCCTGGAACTGGATTTACAAGGTGATTGTAGGCCTTCATGTGGGTGCTAGGATTTAAACCAGGCCCCTATGGAAGAGCAGGAAGTGTTTTTATCAGCTGAACCATTTCTCCAGCCTCTCCACACATATTTTTGTATGCTGGTATATACATTTTACAATGCACTTTTGTAAGGTTGGCTTTTGAGATCCCATATTTAAGTGAGATCATACAATATTTGTCTTTCTACCCCTGGTTTGTTTCATGTAACATAGTGTTTTACAGGTTCACCCATATTGGGACAGTTAACAGAATTCCTTTTTTTTTTTAAGGCTGAGTAGTATTTTATTATATATAAACACCATATTAAAAAAACCATTTCTTAATCAATTTTCTTAATCTATTGGTAGATACTTGGGTTGGTTCCTTATCTTGGACATTGTAAATAATGTTCCAGTGAAGTTGGGAGTGAAAACAGTTCCTTGAACTGTCCTCACAAGCATCTTTTGATACTGTCCTTCAATAGCCACACTCTATGTCCTTCTGTCCTTTCCTTTATAGCCTAAAATCTTAACCCCTGGCAAAATGTCTATAATGTGTTATTCCAACAATGAAAAAAACTCATATTATTTGTCGACTAGTTTATTTTTTTTCACTTACTGTAATTCTTTTAAATTTTATCCAGGGTGCTTATTTATAATTTGTTCTTTTTTGTTGCTGAATTGTGTTCAATGGTGCGTATAACAAAGTTTGGTTAATCAGTTACTAACAGAAGTATATCTGATTATTTCCATCTGTTTGCATATGAGCTTTCATGCAAATATAAAGTCTTTTTGTCAGGGATAAATGCCCAAGATTACAAATTCTTGGATATAGTAATTGAATGTCTCATAAGAAGCCACCAGACTTTTCCAGGAAGGCTGTACCATTTCACATTCCTGCCAACACCATGACCCAGAGTTTCTGCATCCTTGGTAATTTTTGGTAGTGTCACTTTTTAATCTTATCTACTCTGCAGGCCTGTAGTAACATCAGTTTGGTAGTTCTCTAAAGGTTAATGATGTGCTGTTTATTTGGTCATGGGTCTCTTTATTTAAATTCTTTTTTTCCCTTTTCACTTTTATTTTATTTTTATTTTAACATTTATTTATTCCTTCAAGTTACATCTCAATCATAGTCCTTTCTCTCTGTATGTTATACCTTATAATTTTCATAATTGTGGCCTAATTGTTCTTATTGTTCTGTATTGTATTTATTGTTATAAATTCTTTTTTTTTAATTGTTGAATCTTGAGAATTCTTTTCACCCTTTGTTGGATAGGGTTTGAAAACATTTTCCTATGAGTGGAGAGATGGCTCAGTTGATAAGAGCTGAGTGTACTGCTCTTCCAGAGTGCCTAGAGCTCCAGCACCATGTTGGGAGGCTCAAAACCACCCCTAGCTGGAGCTCCAGGGGATTTTACACATTCTTTTAGAGTTCATAGGCACTTATACACTAATATCAGACACACACACACATACACAAATAAGTAAATAAAAGTAAATCTTTATAAAAGGGAGCCCACTCTCCTAGTCTGTGACTTACTTGTGGCATCTTCTTAACAGGGCACAAGGTCTCCACAAAGCAGGAGCAGTGGGTTTTTTTTTTGTTTGTTTGTTTGTTTTTGTTTTGTTTTGTTTTGTTTTTTGATGAGTCTGGCTTATGAATTCAAGAGCTGACAGATTTTTTTTCTTCTGTGTTCTCTATAAGGTTTATATTTTTTTACATTATATACTCAAGCTTGCAAATCATCCTGAGTTCATTTTTTATACATAGTCTGAGGTTTGGTTGAGGTTTTAATGTTCTTTTGGGAGAGTGCCTCTGGCTTTCCAAATTGGTGACATTTGTTGAAAATCCACCCTTCCACTCACTTGCTTGAGCAAATTTATAGAGGTCTATTTCTGGAGTTTGTATGGAGGACCACTGACTTATGTGTCCTGGTCTGGCCCTGGCCCGACGCAGTCCTGATTACAACAGTCATACGCAGCTTCACTGTGGAGGAAGGCGATTGATTCCCATTCACTTACTCTTTTTCCAGACTGAAGTCTGTTTTCCCCAGCATATGGGAGACTGAATACTGTCAGGGCCAGCCTGGACTACATAGTGAGTTTAAGACCACCTTGCACTGTAGAGTGAGACCATGTCACACACCTTACAATCCCCTCCCCACAAAAAAAAAAAAAAAAAGATTTGATTTTCCTAAACTGTGCCTTTGCATCTGTGTTTTGGATTCGCTGACCTAACTATGCAAACAAAGCTTTGTTGACACAAACCTCTCTAGGACTCACACTGACCTTCCAGGTCAGCTTGGGGACAGCTGATGATTCTCCAACCTGTGAATGGATATCACTCCACTGACTTGTTTGCTTTGCTTGCTTCCATTGGTATTTCATCATTTTTGGGATTATATCCTTAACGCTTCCTTAAATTCATATCTAAGTATTTCATTTTCTTTGAAGTAATTGTTAAAGGTATTATGTTTTAAAATATAGTTTCCACAGCCCTTATTTGTATTTAGAAATATTGAATTTTGAGTTATAGTTTTAAACAGTACAAAGAAGTAACTTTTTCACTACGTTCCCCCTTTAAGTTCTTTCAGAATTTCTCTTTAGATGACCTGGAGAACTTAGAGGCAGTTCTTAGTTCTTACCCGTGAGTAGCAAACGGGCAGCACCTCTTGCTAGTCTCTGCTCTGAAGCTTAGAGCTTGCCGTGCTAGTGCAGAGCAGAGTTGCACTTTCCGATGTGACTGCTGGATTGGGGTCTGAAAGTACTTGGGGAAATACACTTGAACTTAGCCCACAGGCCAGGCAGCACCAGGGAAGGCACTCGATGGGTCTTCTGACAACTTGAATTCTGAAATGACACCAGGCTTCGCTTTGCCAGTCCTTCCTTTATTCTCTTTCTTCTCCATAGATCAGGCTGAGGTGTCCACTGACTTAGTCCCTTGTGGAAAGTTGGGTTTGATTTCTCCCATTCAGTCCTTATAAAAACCACAAATTCTTCATATTTAAGTGGTACAGTAGCCACTACACCGGTCTTTATTCTGTTTTTCAATTAATGCTTCCCCGTATGGAGCTAGGTGTTGAGCTAGGTCTGGATACTCAGAGAAGGATGGGGTTGCAGTAGTTTCTGGAGTAACTCAAATACAATCAAACAGAAAATGGTAAAGTAAGCAGCCATCAGAGTCAGGGTGGGAGGTGCTGGGATGGAATCCCATGGGACCCACAGACCTGAGGTGACAGACAGTAGCTTGTAGAAGCTGCCATTCAGGAGCCACATACTCCTCTGCAAATTAGTTTTCTCAGCTATAGCTTGAAACTGGCTGTGGTGGGAGTGTTTGAAAATTTGTAAATGTTGTAAAGAAGGAGTTCTGTCTGTTGTTGCTCCCTCAATCCTTCCTCTTTTTCTCTTTCCATTTTCTTTGTTTTGTTACATCCCCCTTAGGACATTTTGTTCACTAGCACTCCAGTGGCACTACAGAGCATGGCTAAACCAGCCTTTGCCTCACCTGAGCCCATTTTGTCACAGTGAATCCTAAACTTCCTTGGGCCAGCGGTGTGCCTGGTGACTTGGGCAGTAGTGATTCACAAACATGGTCTATCTCCCTTAGTTATTGAGAGTACAATGGTGAACTGAAACCCTCTGTGGGCTCTGTTTTTGTTCCAGAGTTTATCAGAAAGCTAAAATCCACATCAATGTATACCTTATCAATCAGCCTTGGCTCTTCTCACTGGCCTGGTGTTCTAAGATCAACTCTGTGACCACGGACAACATTGAGCTTCTGAACCAGCTCAGTCGCCCTCTCTTCTTCATGGTGAGCTCCTTGTCCAGATCATTCGAATCCTGGTGTGACTGTGCTCTGTGTCCTCTACCTCCATGTAGCCCCATAGGTAGTTCTCTGTTAAGCTACTTTAGAAGAGACATCTGTGAGTAATGGGAGCTTCTTCACTCACACTCTTCTGGATTCTTTATTTGTTGAATCTTTACAATGCACTTTACATTCTGCAATTCAAGTGCATTGGACATTATTATTATTACTACTATCAGGAAACAAGCTCAGCAGCATCTTGGTCCATGTTCTCATGATGTAAGCTTCACAGTGAGGTCTGAGTCTAGAACTTTGTTATTGCCGGCTTAACCATGTGCAAGCACACACACACACACACACACACACACACACACACACACACAGTCACACATTAGAGGTATGGCAGCAACAACAAAGAGGGTTATAGGAAGAAAGCCAGATCCTTTTAACTGCAAAGTAAAAACTCCTCCTTGAATACAGTGCTCTTAAATAGGTGAGCCAGCATCCAGCTGCCTTACCTTGGCACACTGCCCTGGTGGGGCTTGGTGGACCTGAAAACCTGGTTTGCAGCCACAGCTAAATCCAATCACCTAGTACCTGTGGAGGGAGCTGTCACTACCCAGTTATTGCAACAGAACCTGGGGTTCTTTTCTGGATACAGTGCTTTGGCTGACTGGGAGACAGCAGCATGCAACAGAAAACAGGCTATTGTAAGGGAGCCTCCATATGCCAGTCATGTTGGCCTCAAGTCATTTTCCTGCCTCAATTTCTCAAGGAGCAGGGACTATAGACATACTCCATTCCCCACTAGAAAACAGTCTAGGAACTGGAGAGATGGTTCAGCAGTTAAGAGTGCTTGATACTCTTCTAAAGGACCTAGGTTTGGTTCCCAGCACCAATATCAGGCAGCTCACAACGGTCCAGAAGTCCAGTTCCAGGGGATTCAATGCCCCACCTCTGGATTCTGCAGACACCTGTATGTACACATATGGCACAAATAAAATAAATATTTTTTAAAGAGAAGTTTAATTTTGCTCCTTTGAAAGTTAAGCATTGGGCAGAAAAGCTTAAGAAAGGCTAAAAAGGGGGGATCCAAGATGGCGGCGGCCGGTGCGGACGTATTTTGATTTCGGGGTCAACAATCACAAGGCGGCAAGTGTTCCAGGACACTATACAAAGGGCACGACCCCTTCTAAATCTCATCTAGCTACACAGGGACCACGGAAGATGCCTGAGCAGGATGCCTCTTCCAAATCTCGGACACGCTAGGAAGCCTCTGGACCTGGGAATTGGCATAACCCATCCTCCCAAAAGGAGAGACCCCAGTAAGTTCCAACCTAATACCTAGCTGGCAGATTCAGAAAACACACAGAGATAATCCCCACCCTGCTGGGCACTCCCAGGTCTCACACAGATTCTTCCAATTATCTAGCGAAAGGTTGTGACCCTTGGAAGTGAGCGGGAGATCCGCTGCAAAGTGCCTTCAGACCACAGATCACAGTCTGTGACGTCACTGGCCAGTTTCCAAGCCGCGGGAGCAGCAAGGCTACTACAGCTGAACTGCAGACTTACCCGCTACAGGAACCAACCCCGGGCAAACTGCAAGATATTTGAAACGGTCGTATATCGGTCTTATGTACTAGTACAGGCCCTTCTGGCGGGGAATCAGAGCTTACTTGTAAACAGCTCCGCCACCTGAATTAATTAGGTCCCCACCTGGGAGGCGGGACTGAATGACTCACCTTATAGGAGTGGAGTAAGGTAACTTGAATCCTACATCACAGTGCTCCCTTTGGACCCAAGTCCAGAAGACAGCAAATTCCACATGGCCAGAGGCCGCAGACAAAAAAAAAAAAAATAGAGGGAAATGTCTCCAACAAAAGAAAGCAACGCTATTCCGTCTAGCACGAACCACTTCACCACAACTGAAACACATGAAAACGATGACAATTCTACAGTATGGAAAGTGATAAAGTCCCTTCAAGAAGAACTTAAAACTATGAAGGAGTTCAAAGAAGCCACAATCTTACAAGTCAAAACAACGGATAACATCATTAAAGAGCTCCAAGCCAAGGTGACCCAGCTTGAACAGGAAAAGGATAAAGCAATGAAAGATCTCCAGACAAAAACAAGCAAACTGGAGAAGGAAATGTACAAAACAAACACTACCATTCAAGACATGAAAATAGAAATGGAAACAATAAAGAAAACACAGTCAGAGTTAAAAGAGGAAATGGAGAATCAAGAGAAGAGAACAGGAACTACGGATGTGAGTATGAAAAATAAGATGCAAGAGATGGAAGACAGGATCTCAGGCATGGAAGATTCGATGAAAGAAATCAGTACAACATCCAAAGAAAATGAGAAAGCTAAAAAATCTCTCACCCACAACATCCAAGAAATCAAGGACTCAATGAAAAGATGGAACCTAAGAATTATAGGCATAGAGGAAAGAGAAGACTCCTGACTCCATGGTCCAGGAAATATCTTCAACGAAATCATAGAAGAAAACTTCCCAAACCTAAAGAAAGAGATGCCAGTAAAAATCCAAGAGGCTTACAGAGCACCAAACAGATTAGATCAGAAAAGAAACCCCTCTCGTCACATAATAATAGAACTCCAAATGTAGAGAACAAAGAAAGGGTATTAAAAGCTGTAAGAGAAAAAGGCCAAGTCACATACAATGGCAGACCCATCAGAATCACACCTGACTTCTCCTCAGAAACTTTAAAAGCTAGAAGGGCCTGGACGGATGTCCTACAAGCCCTGAGAGAACATAGGTGCCCAGCCAGACTACTATACCCAGCAAAACTCTCTATCAACATAGAAGGAGAAAACAAGATATTCCATGACAAAATAAAATTCAAACAATATCTCCTCACAAACCCAGCCCTACAGAAGATCCTAGAAGGAAAATTCCAACACAGAGAAGATAACTACACCCAAGAAAACAGAGGAAATAGAAACCTCCACAGCAACTAAACAAAGGAGAAACACAAGACAGTCAGCTATACCAAAATAATGGGAAATAACAACCCCTGGTCACTAATATCCATCAACATCAATGGACTCAACTCGCCAATAAAAAGACACAGACTTACAGACTGGATCCGTAAACAAGACCCATCTTTTTGCTGTATACAAGAAACACACCTCACTATTGAAGATAAACACTACCTCAGAGTAAAGGGCTGGGAAAAGGTCTTCCAAGCAAATGGACCCAGGAAACAAGCTGGAGTAGCCACCCTAATATCAAACAAAATAGACTTCCAATTGAAGTTAATAAAAAAAAAGACAGAGAAGGGCATTACATACTAATTAAAGGAAATATACACCAAGAGGTCATCTCAATATTGAAACATCTATGCCCCAAATACAAAGGCACCTACATTTATAAAAGAAACGCTTCTAAAACTTAAATCACACATCGATCGAAACACTTTAATAGTGGGAGACTTCAACACCCCACTCACAACTACGGACAGATCATCAAGACAGAAGCCAAACAGAGAAATAATGAGTCTAACAGAAGGAAATCAAAGACTTCTTAAAATCCAACGAAAATGAAGACACAACATAACCAAACCTATGGGACACAATGAAAGCTGTGCTACAAGGAAAGTTCATAGCACTAAGTGCCTTCAAAAAGAAAATTGTGACAGCTCATATTAGCGAATTAACAGCTAAACTGGGTGAATTGGAAAAAAAAAAAAAAGAAGCAAACACTTCCAAGAGGAACAGAAGGCAGGAGATCATCAAACATAGGGCTGAAATCAACAACTTAGAAACAAAAAGAACTATGAAAAGAATCAATGAAACCAAGAGTTGGTTCTTCGAGAAAATCAACAAAATAGACAGACCCTTAGCCAAATTAACTAAAAGACAGAGGGAGAAAACACAAATCAACAAAATCAGAAATGAAAAGGGAGAAATAACAACAGACATTGAGGAAATCCAGAGAATATTTGGATCCTACTTTAAAAATCTATACTCCACCAAATTGGAAAACTTAAGTGAAATGGACAATTTTCTTGATAGATTCCACCTACCGAAGCTAAATCAAGATAGATAAACAGATTAAACAGCCCTATAACCCATAAGGAAATAGAAACAGTCATTAAAAATCTCCCAACCAAAAAAAGCCCAGGGCCAGATGGCTTTAGCACGGAATTCTACCGGACCTTCAAAGAGGAGCTAACACCAATACTTTTCAAACTCTTTCACAAAATAGAATCTGAAAGAACATTGCCAAACTCATTCTACGAGGCCACAATCACCCTGATTCCTAAACCACACAAAGACCCAACAAAGAAAGAAAACTTCAGACCAATCTCCCTCATGAACATAGATGCAAAAATACTTAATAAAATACTAGCAAACCGAATTCAAGAACACATCAAAAGTATCATACACCATGATCAAGTAGGCTTCATCCCAGGGATGCAGGGATGGTTCAACATATGAAAGTCTATCAACGTCATTCACCATATAAACAAGATGAAAGAAAAAAACCACATGATAATCTCGCTAGATGCAGAAAAAGCATTTGACAAAATCTAACACCCCTTCATGCTAAAAGTTCTGGAGAGAACGGGCATACAAGGGCTGTACCTAGAAATAATAAAGGCAATATACAGCAGGCCAGTGGCCAACATCAAAATAAATGGAGAGAAACTTGAAGCATTTCCTCTAAACTCAGGGACAAGACAAGGATGTCCACTTTCACCGTATCTCTTCAACATAGTACTTGAAGTTCTTGCTAGAGCAATAAGACAATTAAAGGACATCAAGGGGATAAACATCGGAAATGAAGAAGTCAAATTATCCCTATTTGCAGATGATATGATAGTATACATAAGCGACCCCAAAAATTCCACCAGAGAACTCTTACAGCTGATAAACACCTTCAGCAAAGTGGCTGGATACAAAATTAATTCAAAAAAATCAGAAGCCCTTCTTTATACAACAAACAAATGGGCTGAGGAAGAAATAAGGGAAACAACCCCCTTCACAATAGCCACAAACAGCATAAAATACCTGGGGGTAACTCTAACCAAGCAAGTAAAGGACCTGTACAACAAGAACTTCAAGCCCTTGAAGAAAGAAATGGAAGAGGCCTTTAGAAGATGGAAAGATCTCCCATGCTCATGGATAGGTAGGATCAACATAATAAAAATGGCCATCCTACCAAAAGCAATATATAGATTCAATGCAATTCCTATCAAAATACCAACACAATTTTTTATAGACTTGGAAAGAGCTAGCCTCAATTTCATATGGAACAACAAAAAGCCCAGAATAGCTAAATCAATCCTGTACAATAAAAAAACATCTGGAGGTATTACCATCCCAGATTTCAAGCTGTACTACAGAGCAATAGTTGTAAAAAACAGCATGGTATTGGTATACAAACAGACCAATAGATCAATGGAATCGAATTGAAGATCCAGAAATAGACCCACACACTTATGGCCACCTAATTTTTGACAAAGAAGCCAAAACGGCACAATGGAAGAAGGACAGCATCTTCAACAAATGGTGCTGGTCCAACTGGATGTCCATTTGTAAAAGAATGAAGTTAGACCCATACTTATCACCTTGTACAAAACTTAAGTCCAAGTGGATCAAAGACCTTAACATAAGGCTGGTCACACTAAATCTACTAGAAGAAAAAGTGGGAGAAACCCTCAAACTAATTGGCACAGGCGACAACTTCCTGAACAGAACACCAACAGCTCAGGACTTGAGATCAACAATCAATAAATGGGACCTCATGAAACTGAAAAGCTTCTGTAAGGCAAAGGACACTGTTATTCGAACAAAACGGCAGCCTACAGACTGGGAGAAAATCTTCACCACCCCCACATCTGACAGAGGGCTAATTTCCAAAATCTACAAAGAACTCAAGAAATTAAATGCCAAAAAACCAAATAATCCAATCAAAAAATGGGGGACAGAGCTAAATAGAGAATTCACAAAGGAGGAATCCCTAATGGCTGAGAGACTCTTGAAGAAATGCTCAACATCCTTAATCATCAGAGAAATGCAACTCAAGACGACTCTGAGATTCCATCTCACACCTGTCAGAATGGCTAAGATCAAAAACTCAAATGACAGCACATGCTGGCGAGGATGTGGAGAATGGGGTACCCTACTCCGTTGCTGGTGGGAATGCAGGCTTGTGCAACCACTATGGAGGTCAGTCTGGCGATATCATAAAAAACTTGGAATAGCTCTGCCTCAGGACCCAGCCATACCACTTCTGGGTATACACCCAAATGCCTCTTCATGGAATCATAAGGAACTTTCCTCATCTATGTTTATAGCAGCCTTATTTGTAATAGCTAGAAACTGGAAACAACCCAGATGTCCCTAAACCGAAGAATGGGTCAAAAAACTGTGGTACATCTATACAATGGAATATTATTCAGCTATCAGGAACAATGAAATTATGCAATTTGCAACCAAATGGATGGAACTAGAAAAGCTCATCCTGAGTGAACTAACCCAGACTCAGAAGGACACATATGGCATCTATTCACTTATAGTAGGATTTTAGCTATATAGTAGAAGGTATCCATACTACAACTAACACACCAAAGGGAACCTAGACATAGATTTCTTATTTGTAATTTTTATTCTTTCTTTATTTTATATATATTAGTTATATTTTTTTCTATTTTTTAGTCTTTTTATCTATTGCATGCTTATTGGTTTGTTTGTTTAGTAGTTCTCTCTCCCGGGCAACAAGACACTTTTCACTGATGGTACGTACTGCTTCGTAGATCCCCAATGAATGAAGAGGCTCTTGGCCCTCATACGACCTCTCAACTGAGATGAGGGACTGTTATATAAGGACACCCCACCCCAGAGAAATGGGATGGAAGGGTTAGGAGGTAAAGAAAAAAATGAAATGTGATGTTTCGTCCTTTTACTACTAATTGTCATAAACTGTTTAGGATAATTAAGAAATGCAAACTAATGGTTATGCAAGCCGGTCATTCAGTTAGGTACTATGACAGCCTATTATAGTTACTTTCTAAGCTAATCAGAAATAAACCGGCAAGAGACAAGCAACATCTGCTTACCCTAATATAAGAGATAGATAGGGCCTCTTCAAAAACCTCAAGAGATCTGCAGAATATGGCATTCAAAGATGTTTTCATAACTTTAGATTTTTTTATATCAAGACATATCAACTCCTGACAGCACCCCCTATTCTCCTCCAAGTGGAAGATGAGCATCGAAGAATCTCCAGTGGGAGATGATTGAATTAGTCGCAAGCCTATCTCTTGGTAGGAAAAGCCCCTTGCCCCAACTGTAGACAGAATGCTTTCCAAAAAGGACAAAACCTGGAAGCAGGTAAGTCGACAGCCTAGCTCTGCCAAGACAGGGTAGGTAAGTCCTTCATAACCCCTGCTCTACAATCAATGTCTGTCAGAGAAACAGGGCCAAATGACTGAAGATCAATGCTGTAATGTATGGAGAGAAAATGGGAACTGTTCAGGCAGCCACAGGTATGTCATTTCTTAGT
>CAJQZJ010001826.1:24044701-24072983 GCA_907164525.1 Lophiomys imhausi | reverse complement strand
TAGAGACCTGACAGCATGAGACTCAGCTGCCTAACAGGACCCTCTGTTTTATAGAAACCCTTTTTTAAGTAGCATGTGAAAATAACCATAAAATACATAAATATGACAATGCAGTCACCTGTTGTGTAACTGGCATCCCCACAAATGTGGACTAACTACACTGTGCTCTAACTCAAGATGGTGGTGGTATCACTAAATAAGAATCTTCAGTTCTGTTGTGACTTTGTGACCCCTAAGGAATCCCAGAACCGGTCCCCTGTAGACACAAAGGGACAGAACTATATAGGCTGGCATAAGTTCTGGAGCACCCTTCACTTCAGACTGTAGATGTCTAAGCACATATCCCTGAGAGATTTCTAGAACAGATGTTGATTTGCTCATGTCTTCGTATGTTCATGCATTACATTATTGGGTACCTACTTTGTGCCAGGAAAACCAAGAGCAGTTGAAGAGAACTGGGAATTGCCTGTGGTGGGTAGCCCAAGAGAGAGTCGGGACTGTCCCATTCGGCCAGTGAGGAAGCAAACAAAATATACATGTGCTATAATCGAAAAAGGCGCCTGGGTACGAGGCAGAGGATCTTCCATGTTTGTGAAGGCTGAAGGTGCTTTATGGGGGCTTTACTTATGGGTGGCACAGGTTGGAGAGTATGTAAAGAACACTTTGTAGGTCCTGATATGTGAGGCTGCAGCCTAGCCTCTGATACCAGCAATAGGATACAACAAATGAGTTCAAAAAGGGAATTATAAAGTTATATTTCTACGAAAGGATGGTGTTAGTTTTCAAGAAATTCATTTTCTCATGATTGGCATTTAGACAAAAGCCAGCGTTCCTTCAGGGACTTAAGAAGATAACACCTATTTGCGGAAAGGAGTCATTTTCCTTATCTCTGGCAAAAGGATCATATAACTCTTCCATTACCCTATGCCTGAGGTGCCTATTAGCAT
This sequence comes from Lophiomys imhausi, assembly GCA_907164525.1. NCBI lineage: Eukaryota > Metazoa > Chordata > Mammalia > Rodentia > Muridae > Lophiomys > Lophiomys imhausi. Next base: position 24,072,036 of record CAJQZJ010001826.1, on the reverse strand, counting down.
ATTGAGTTCTATGCGCTGGCTGGTTCCCCCCCCCCCTCCTCATATCTACAAAAAACTTCCTCAACCAATCCTAGGAGCAGTCATGTCCTCATTTTTTTTCCTTCAGATATAAAATGTTTATTCTGAAAAATATTTCAAGAGATAGCATACTTAGCTGAGATGGATAAAATTTTCATCTGGGCATCCCCAAGTGGAATGGGAAATTTGACAGAGAGAAAAAATGTTCTAAATCACAGAGGAAAGGCATCCCTTGTTCTTGTGACTGGAACCCACTGGAGGCAAGAGGAAGCTTCCTGGCACATTAATGTAGATTTTGTAGTAAAAGTAGACAAAGCAGAGAGCTCGGGGTCATGCTTATCCAGTGGAGAAGGAGAGGGGAGGAGGAGAAAAGGGAGTTGTCCACATGGGTGCAGCAGGCCAGAAGCAGAGAAGGCTTCAGGAGCCAGAGAAACAGCAGGTGAGAGCACAGAGAGAGAGAGAGAGAAAGAGAGAGAGAGAGAGAGAGGCCTATGCTCAGAAAACAGGCAGAGAAAGCAGCAGCAGCAGAACAGGGCTCTAGAATTTGGAATCAAGTCTTGTGGGCAGCAGAAGCCAGCAGAAACAAATGATCTGGACATTGGGAGGGAACTCATTTATGCCAGTCCTGGGGTTAGGCACCAAATGAATGAGAAAAGAAAAGAAAGAAATAGAAAAGGAAGGACAAGACTGTTCCTAGGTATAGGGGAGGAAAAAGTTTACTGTAGCTAAAAGGGAGAGGAGAATAGCCGAAGGCAGAGACATCTGGTAGAGTCCAGAGTGAACATGACCCTGAGCCAGGTCATTTGAGGAGAATGGGGAAAGGAGAGGGGAGAGACAGACCAAGAAGCCAAGAAGGTAAAGGGTAGATGAAAAGAGCCAAAAGGGCCAGCATAGCAAAATGGCTGGATTATATAAGGAAGAGCAGCTGGGAGAAGGGCAACCCAGCTGCTGGGCTGGAAAAGTTTAGGGTAGGGGACAGGGTATGCCAGACAGGAGGGCCCTGAAACAGGAAGGGACTGAGGAACGCTGAGAGAACTGGTGGCCAGGTTCACTTTGGTATCTTAAATAGGCATTTTCAACATTTGTCCTGGGTTTGAGACCTGTCACTGAGGACTTAGATAGAGCCAGCAAGGGAGGGAAGGGAAGCTGGAGTTCAGTTCTTAGAGAGCTGAGTAAGGTCTGATGGTTAATTGTTCTTGTCCACTTGACTGGGTTTATGAATCACGTAGGAAGCTCACCCTAGGATGTACCAATCAGGATGTGCCCATAAGAACATGTCCAGACAGGTTTAATCAAAGAGGAAAACCCATCCTAAACTTGGGTGAGGCACCAAGATTGAATAGAAGGAAGAAAAGGAGCAAGGAAGCTAGGGGACCACTAGCACTGTCCCACTCTTCTTCCTCACACTGGGCTCAGTGTGAGGATCTGCCTCATGCTCTCCCAGCTATGATGGATGGTCTCCTGCAAACTATTAGCCAAAACAAACCCTTCCTTCCTTGACTTCTTCTACCAGGCATTTAAACTATTAAAGACAGCAACTACCTCAAACTCATTTCTACTCCCCTTATTTTCTCATCAGCATTTTAGTGTAATGGGTTCAAGTTAAACTTGGTAATTTTTCTAAGGTATCATTGCAACCTTTGTCATCTGAATTTACACAGTTCATAAAATAGTTCACAACTGTCTGTTACAGAAAGCAATTCTGCCTGATTGAAGCAGAAAGTAAATGCAAAAAAAAAAGTCCATTTTGGAGCTGCAAGACATATCCACAGGGTATAGGACCAAATTTAGAGTCAGAGAAGGAACAAAGACAGAACAGAGGCAGGACCTTGGCAGAGCCCCAGTCCAGATCATTCTGAGCTGCAGAACAGATCTGTTTTAGCTTAGGCTAGCCTCCAATTCCTGATTCTCCTGGTTCTGAGTGCTATGATCACTGATATGAGCCACCAGCCATGGTGCCACATCTTACAACATGGCCACTAGATGCCACATCTGCCCTCAGAGAGCACCTGCTAATAATTTTATATTGTAAGGAATGGTATCAGCTCAGGACCCCCAATACCAAGTTCTGCGCACAAAGGGGATTTATTTGTCCCAGAAGGACAGAGGGCAGGGAATAAGAGACAAAGACAAGAGATAGAGGATGAGGGAGAAAGGGAAGGGAGCAAGGGACAGAGGAAGGGATATTTGTCCCAGAGCAGGGGACAAAGGACTGCCTCTGGATAGAGAGGAGACAGATGTGGCCCACTGGAAAATAATGTTTTTTTTAAAGTACATGAGGAAACCCCATGTTATGATGAGGTGTTTAATTTTAATTGCACATGTTAATTAGACGAGTCAGAGGGCCTTTCGATTGCTGGGCTTCAATACTTTGATAGCTGGACCTTGGTGGTCAGCCTCAGGAGAAGGAAGTGGCCAAAGAAGGGAACAGACGTTGGTGTCTAGCTTTAGGGATGTAACCTAATGGTTTTTAGTAAGGCAGAGGGGATGGGGAGAAGGGCAAGGTCTGGCAGAGCCATGCTTGCCATGCTCGAGCTGGCTGGAGTCCCTTCATTCCCACTTTTTTTTGTTTTATTATTAGGTCACTGGGTGTTGGCTAAGTGGATGTCGTTCCCTCTGACTGCTTCCCGCTGACATTGGGGCATCATTGTTAGGGGTCCCAAGGAAGCTAGGTTGCTAGTCAAGGCCAGGAAGAGCAGGCTTGTTGTACCATAGGGAAGTGTAGTCTGTGAGGCTGGGCCAGGGTGTAGATTCAGAGGGAGCAGCTGGGGCTGGGGCTGGAGTTGTGGAGCAAGATGTAGATGATTTGAAATCTGTTGGAAGAGATAGGCCAAGGACAGGGATGAAGTTAAGGAGTTTAGAAAGATTTTTTTTTCTCTTGGCTGTACATTTGAAACTTTTAGGTTCATGGGTCCTGGTAGTTGGAAAGAGGAGTCCCAAGACCGGGGAAGGGGGGAGACATCCCACCCTTAGGAATAGGCAATAGGAAGGAACACTTAGGCTGTTGGTTCAGACTTAACTGGAGTCTGTTTGAGAGTTCTTCAGAGGAGTTAAGAAAATTTAGATTGGTTGTATAAGGATAATTGGGGAACAACTGTTACCTGAAAGCAGGGCCTGGTTGTGTTGGGAAGAATATAATTTGAGAGACTTTTGTTACATCATAGTAGTCTTTCCTGGGCTGTTTAGGTGGGTTTTGAAATCGAAATATTTTAAGAACAGCTAGGCATGGTGACTCACACCTTTAATCCCAGCACTCAGGGAGTCAGAGACAGGCAGATCTCTGTGATTCTGAGGCCAGCCTGGTCTACAGAGTCAGTTCCAGGACAGCCAGGGCTACACAGAGAAATCCTGTCTCAAAAAAATAAATAAATAAAAATTTAAAAAAAACAAAAAATATTTTCAGAACATGAATGATTGGGGAGGCTCTTGGCAAACTGCGAGAGGAATGGTCTGTAACAGGCTTTGGGGGCTAGTGTGGAAAGGTTGGGAGAACTTGGCTTTGGTTCCCAAAGTTAAGGTTTGGATGGTTAAGGGGACAAGCAGTCAGTAGTGAGGATAGGGCTTTGGAAACTGGGATATTGGTGGCCAGAGGGATTGCAGCTAACAGAGGGCATTGAAGAGAGGCACAAAGAAAGCAGTGGAGGCATTGAAGGAGGGATCAGTGGAGTTAAGTAGAGTTTGGTGTGTGACCTTTAACCCAAGTGAGGGTTTGGCTATGAGAGAGAGAGAGAGGAGAGAGTGTAGGATTTGTTCACAGTGTTTGATGTCTGAGGACGTCTGGACAGTTAATGAATTTAGGGGAATCAGATGGCAGTGAATGTTTGGCAATCATTTGGTTTGGGCAGGGGAAAAGTAGGAGTGTGTAAAGAGATGAGATTTGTGGGGAACAGGCGTTCATGAGAGACCGAGAGCCAGAGGGTAAGGGTGAATAGGCAAAGCAGGGGTAGGAGAATATTTTGAGTTGAAGGAGTGTTAGGTGTGCTGTTATCTTAGCTATGCAGTCAGTGGTAGCCTGGAGGAAAGTGAGGTGAGCCGTGAATGTGGAGTGTCAGATATTGTCTTTGCTGATAATGGAGGGTCAGTCTGGTGTGTCTGTCTTACAGGAAGGAGTTGCCATCTGTTTAAAAATTGTTGGCAGCAGTAGCTAAAGGACTCTCCTGTGTATGAGAGGGGTAGGAAGTCTTTGAGAGCTTTTTGACAGGAGTGAAGAGGATCTGGGGAACTTTGAGACAAAGAGATAAGTGTGGTTGGATTGAGAGGGGGACAGGTAGGAAATGTGAGTGATGAGTTTTCAGTAAGAGAAGTTTGGAGAGAAAAATCTCTCCAGAGAAAGTGGAAGGGACAGTGGAAGGGGCAGTGGAAGAGACAGTGGAGTCCTTTGCAAATTAGACGCTGAGGGAGAAAGTGGTGGCGATAGATTATGAGAGGGACCCTAGAGGTTCTGTCTTTACTTTCAACTTTAGCAGTTGAGGGGTCACCAGAGTCATTGGTTAGATTTAGAAGTGAGCAGAGAACATGTGCTAAGAGTGTATAGACAAAGAGGTCAGCTGTGGACGGTGTTGTCTAGAGTTTTTGAGAGGTAGATGACAGGGGCAAAGCTCAGTCTTCTGTCTTTACTTATAAACTACTGGTGGATTTCACTTCACAATTTAATGTTATTAGCATTTTGTGAAATGCATGAATGTAACTATCTCAGAAGCTCAGAAACAAAACTAAAATAGGATTTTCTTTGGACCGCTAGCTCCTGAATAATGACACAGAGACTTTTATTTTTTATAAGCTTAGGCGCTACAGATGGGAAGAGTTACAGCTATTCTAACCTGACAATACTGGCACGACCTATGTCCCACCACATGGCCCTTACCTCTCAGTCTTAGTCCCAGCACTGTTCCTTCCTCCAGCTGGTTGGCAACTCTCCTGCCTCTGATTCTTTCCCAGAGTTACTCTCTCTGCCCGGATGTCCTGCCTATCCTCTCCTGCCTCAGCTACTGGCCACTGAGCTCTCTGTTAAACCAACCAGAAAGTGTTGGAAGGAGTGTTTACAAAATATGACGCAGCCACAGGAGCAACAATACAGAGTCTGGCCTGTGGTACTCAGCCCTCTGGATTGAGTACGTGTGCTTCCTGCTGTGCAAACTCAGCTCGCAGGTGCTGGTGCCATGGTCCTCACCACACTGTATACTCCTTGTTAATTTGGACATGCTCTCTTGTTTTTACAGATCATTTAGACTCATTATTTCTCTTTGATAGACTTAGTCTCAATTGCCTTGCTCTATTATTATAAGTCTTTACTGCCTATGCTTTCCTATGAGTAAAACAATATTTATTTATATGGCACTTATTTCGTGACACACACTCTGAAGCATGATGCAGATAATGGCAAGTCAAAGCTCTGTCCTAAAAAAGCTTCCCTTATAGCTGGCATGGTGTTTCACACCTGTATTCCCTGTACTTGAGAGATGAGGAACAAGGATCACCACAAGTTCAAAGACAGTCTGGGTTGAATAATAAGTTCCAAGTCTGCCTGGGCTACAGAGTGAGATTTTTGTCTCAAGCAAATAAACAAACAAATTTGTGATTCTAATTGAGAATGCATTTTTTAATTAGTTGATTTAACCAAAGGTTATAAGGCACGAACTCTGACCAAAGGCTGGCCCTTTCCTTCTGAGACCTTCCACAGTAAGCTACAGACTTACAGAAGATCCTAAAGCTTCACCTCCATGCTGAGTTGTAAGATTAGAATAAAATTTGTACAGTCTAGAGGGAGAGGAGAGCTTAGAGGAAAGAACCCCAGAGGCTGAAATGCTAACACTGAGAGATGACTTGGATGTCTTACATGACTGGCAGGGTTTGGAGAGAAGCGCTTGAGGAATCCGTGTTTGTGTCTTTTCTATCCTACAGATCCTGGTAGCACAAATATCCCAAAAGAAAAATCTGAGATTCAAGGAGCGTCACACTTACTTAAAAAGCCTCCTGCCCCAATAGTGGGAAGTCTGTGGACTCCAGAGGTCCACTATGAAAGGTCAACCAGGAGTGGAGCAGTGCCATTCAAGAACACTGTTAAACCAGTAACTTGGAGCTTTCAACACATCCAAACACCTACCCAGGAGGCTTTCTCACAAAGCACTCTGCCCACCTTGAAGGAGAATGAATCATCAGAACCCTTCATAGAGGAATCCCATGTCAAAACCCACCAAAAGACTCCCATGTTGGACTTTTCTGAAAACAGCTATGGAACACTAGATTCCACCACTTATACTATCTCCCATAAGATGCCTTTAAAGGATAAATAGCTACACCCCCTTCTTTTTCTCTTCCTCTCTGAGCCTCAGTATGGTGATGGTAGGGTGTGGTCAGGAAGGCTCACATACCAGTGACTGAAGCTTTCAGGAGCAGCACTCTGGCCCAGCTGCTGTAAGGAATGCACCTCAGGAGACAGGCCAGGGCGAACAGTGGTGCCTTGTCATGAATCTGGAGCTGGTTGCTCTCTGGGTTTGCAGGGCTGTCCCATCTTATGCTTCTGTTGTATTTTCTGCTGAAATACGTCTGAGTACTTCCTGCTGAAGGAGTGACTGGTCACATCAGCTTGTAATAAAGGCAACCAGTGTGGTGTTTGCCCCCTCTGTCGTCACCCAGGCTGATGAAGACTGTGGGACTGTGCAGTAGTGACATCTTGCTAAGTCAGGAAGGAGAGGTGGCACGGACATGAGCCAGGGGCAAAGCTCTCACCCCACCCTCATTTTCTGATCTGTGTGCAGTGGGTTGTTCCCTAATGCCCGAGGTTCACCAATGCCCCAAGGGGCATCAGCAGTGTCCCTCAGCCTTGAATGAATACAGGAATGGATTCCCATCAACATAGAGAGAAGCACAAAGAAGGCAGGCCCAGGATCCAGGAAATACATTCATTAAACAAAGCAAAACAAAAACTTAAAAGATATACCATTAATCAGACCTATGCCTAAGCTCTAGAGTCTCTCAATATAGAGTAACCTAAATGCCTGTCCATAGATAAACACAGAGAAAGCTCACATAGTGGAAGAACACTCAGCTTTAAGGAAAAAGAACCTTGTCATCTGTAACAGCATGGACAAGATTGAGGATGGTACACTAAGTGAGATAAACCAGACCCAGAAAACATCACATGACCTCACCTTTAAAATCTAAAACTCAGGAATAGGTGATTGGTAGGTATCTGGAGGAGGGAGGGGGTGTCAAAGAGACAAAGTTCCACTGAAACTGGAATACACAGCAGTGTGACACTAGTTAGCAACATTGTAGCCGTGGCTGAGAAAGTATGTCTTAAGGGCTCTCCTCTCTCTCACAGACAGTATCAGAGTCGTGATTTACATGTTTGTTTTGTTGAAACAGGGTCTCATGTAGCCCAGGCTCACCTCAAAATTTCTGTTTAATTGAAGCTACCCTTAAACTTCTGATCCCTCAGCTCCCACTTCCCAAGTGCTTAGATTAGAGGTTTGTGCAAAATTCCTGACTCCTATATGTTAATTGTCTTCACTGTGGTGATTATGCCACATTGTGTATGTATATAACAAATGAAGTTGGACACCTTGAATTTGTACACTTTTTATCCCCCCCAATCTATTTTCAGATCCTGGAAATTGCCATTATTTCTATCTCTAATAAATTTGATTAATTTTAAGTGATTTGAATGTATTAAAAAACATAATATGTTTCCTTCCAAGATTGGCCTGTTTCACTCAGCACAATACCTACAAGCTCATCCATATTGTATTGGAAGTTGCTTCCTATTTAAGGCTAAATAGTATTATATTTGTGTGCCATACCGGGTTTACCTGATTATCCATACATGGACACATGGGTTGCTTCAGCCTATTGGCTTATCAACATCATCATTATTAATGGTACTGTAAGCATATAGTACTATTAATGCATACAAATGTCTTTTCATGTGCCTACTTTTTCTTCTTTGAGTATATTACCAGAATTGAAGTTGATGTGTAATACAATCATTTGATGTTTAGAATCTTTGGAATCTCCTTACACATATATAGATGATAGGCAGCTTTGTCTTCTTGCAGATCCCTTAGTAAGTGGATCTGGAGTGGGGGAGGGTCGTCTCTGACATGGACTCTGTTGCCTGTTAGTGGAACACCTTACTATAGTTGGAGCTGCCATGTCTGGCACCAGAGCAAGAGGAAGCTCTTAGCCCTCATGTGACTGATGAACTGAGGTGGGTTGCTATGTGCAGGGCTCCCAGTCATCCCCGGAAAAGGAGAGGAGGGAGAAGGGGAAGAGGGTGAGAAGGTGGGACCAGGTGGGGAGGAGGGAGGGGGCTGTGACTGGGATGTAACTTGATAGAATAAATAATTGTTTTTTTAAAAAAGAAAAAGATATGTAATTAAAAATAAAGATAAATATAAATTTGTCCTTAAAAAAAAAAAAGACCAGTAACAAAATGTGAGAATGAGACAAATACTGATGAAAAGTGATTGATCGGGGGGGACAGTAAAAATGAGCATGTGATTAATTTTAAATAAGACCAAGCTGCCTACCATCTATATATGTGTAGGAGCCTAGGTCCAGACTATGTATGCTTTCTTTGGGGGGGGGGGTGTTTCAGTCTCTGTAAACCTCTAGTGGCCTAGGTTGTTGGTGCTGTTTCTCTTCATGTAGAGTTCTTGTCTCCTTTGGATCCCTCTATGCCTCCTCCCTCTTTGTACAGGACTCCCACTGCTCCTCCTATTGTTTGGCTGAGTGTCTCAGCTTGTTTTGATCTGCTGTTGGGCAGGGTTTCTCTTAGGATAGTTATGCTAGGTTCCTGTCTCTTTGGTGCTGTAGGTTGTACCATAGTTATCCTGTACTATATGGCTAAAATCCAGCTATATAAGTGACTACATGCCATGTGTATCTTTTTGGGTCTGGGTTAGCTCACTCAGGATGAGCTTTTCTAGTTCCATCCATTTGTTTGAAAATTACATGATTTCCTTGTTTCCGATAGCTGAGTTATGATATTCTATTCTGTAAATGTACCACAGGTTTTTTTAAATCCATTCTTCTGTTGAAGGGCATCTGGATTATTTCCAGTTTCTAACTATTACAAATAAAGGTGCTATGAACATAGTTGAGCCAATGTCCTTGTGGTTTGGTGAAGAATCTTTTGGATATTTTCCCAGGAGTGGTATGGCTGGGTCTTGAGGTATAACTATTCCCAGTTTTCTAAGATATTGTCAGATTGATTTCCAAAGTGGAAAGTACAAGTTTGCACTCTCACCAGAAATGGAGAATTGTTTCCCTTTCTCCACACCCTCGCCAGCATGTGCTGTCACTTGAGTTTTTGATCTTAGCCATTCTGACAGGTGTGAGATGGAATCTCAGAGTCATCTTGAGTTGCATTTCTCTGATGACTAAGGATGTTGAGCATTTCTTCAAGTGTCTCTTGGCCACTAGAGATTCCTCTTTTGTGAATTCTTGGTTTAGCCCTCTTCCCCATTTTTTGATTGGATTATTTGGGGGGTTTTTGGTGTTTAATTTCTTTTTTTTTCTTTTTTTTATAAGTACTTTATTTTTTTTCAAGTTACATCTCAGTCGCAAACCCTTCCCTATTCCCCCTTCCTGTCCCACCCTTCCACCCTCTTCCCCCCCAACAGCTTCCCTTTTCAGTCCAACAAATGGTTCTTTCTCTTATAACAGTAAATTCAATACAAAACAGCAGAATTAAATATGCCACATTTATGAGAGTTAAATGGCCCAGTATACCTTCCCAATGTCCAGTTCATAAATATTTGGCCCCTGACTTTAACCTTCTACCTTCTAACCATCTCCATGAGTTTAAAGTTCTATAACTGACTTAGTTTTCATACTAACTTGCATCACTATTATAACCATCTTCTTAGATCTAGAACGCCCTCTTGATTCCTAAACAACTCAAAATTTAGCTATGAGACTCAAGCTGTCTATTCTTCAACCACCTCAGAGAGCTGAGAAGGATAAATATATCTGATTGTATAGGAAGTGCAGGGCCTGCAGCTTCCAATACTAAGAAATGACAAACCACTGACTACCTGGACAGTTCCCATTTTCTCTCCATACATTCCAGCATCAGTCTTCAGCCTTTTGGTCCTGTTTCTCTGACAGACATTGATTGTAGAGCAGGGATTGTGAAGGACTAACCTACCCTGTCTTGGCAGAGCTAGGCTGTCGACTTCCCTGCTACCAAGTTTTGTCCTTTTTGGACAGCAGTCTGTCTGCAGTTGAAGCAAGGAGTTTTTACATGCCAAGAGATAGGCATGCCACTAATTCAACCATCTCACACTGGAGATTCTTCGATGCTTTTCTTCTACTTGGAGTAGAATAGGGGGTGCTGTCAGGAGCTGATATGTCACAATATCAAAAAAAAATCTTAATTTAAGACCACATCTTTGAATGCCATATTCTGCAGATCTCTTGGGGTTTTTGAAGATGCCCTATCTATCTCTTGTATTTAGATAAGCAAATGTTGCTTGTCTCTTAACAACTTGATTACTGAGTAGCTTAGAGAATATCTGTGATAGACTGTCTTAGTAGCTAACAAGGTGACATGCATGCATGACTAGGAGTTTGTTTTTCTTAACTATCCTAAACAGTTTAAGACGGTTGGTATCAAGAGGCCAGAGCTTCACATTTCATTTTTAAGTATCTCTAGGTACGATACCATTAGGAAGCGTTACCTTAAATTTTGTATCAATATACAAAGATCTATTCAAATGTGGCTAAATATACTCTTAATTTTGTATCAATATACAAATATCAATGCCTATGCGGCCCAATACAATCTTAATATTGCGTCCATATACAAGGGTCAATACCATTGTGGCCAACTATAATCTTAATTTTGTATCAATATACAAATATCAATACTGACGTAGACCAATACAATCTTATTTTTGCACAATAAACAATGGTCAATACCACTTTAGCCAAATATACTATTAATTTTGTATCAATATACAAGGGTATAAGGGCATATTCAATAATGTGACCTTTCTTCTTGATCCTTCCTGTGCTGTCTATGTCTCGATTTTTCTCAAGTCCGTGCATTCCTACATAGGAGATAAAGAAGGATACAGAAAAGGGAAAGAAGGAATACCCTGGGTCTAACCTCTAAAACCCATTAAACAGGACCATTTAACAACTTGTAATCTCTTCCCCTAAATAACAGAGTTTTCAGTTATCCTTCAAATAACGCAAAAAAGGGGGGGGGCGGAGAAACACCCTCCCCACCCTCTGGGTATGGGACATCGCTCTCTTAAAATGACTTCCTGCTGATTTGGGTCGTAGTAAACCTGTTTGGGGCCCAAACCAAAATGGAAAAATGGTTAAAAATGTTAATACAATCCTTTTATGTTCAGTCCTTCTGTTCTCAGCTGTTTAGATGTCCTAAGGAGTTTGTAGGTAGAAGCTGAACTTCCAGGCTTTACTGAGGTTCTGGCTGGGGCATTGTGTAGAGCTGAACGGTCTTAGCGATATTGAGTTGTTGTGGTTGTAGGCTTTTGATGGAGACATCTATTGAGGGAGTCTGTCAGGCTGAATCATCTGGGTCACTCGTCTTCTTTTGGTGTCTGATTCTGATTTCTGCTGAGGTTTCCGTTGTCCAGTTGTTCCTGGGTTCCTTGAATGGATGCTTTGATTCTCCTGGAAAGATAAGAACAGAGCCCTGCCCTATTCCTCACTCAGGGACAATCGCCCTCTTTTTTTTTGGGGGGGGGAGTAGGTAATATTTCTCCTGAAGCAAATTTGGTTTTTGACAATATATAAAGTGTTATCTTTCAATCCGGTTTAAAGAAGAAATTATTTTGTTATTTTGGAACTAAACCAGCTTTCGTGTATATATTTTGAGATCTCGAAGGACAATTTGTTTGTGTTGTGTGGGCCTTTTGTAAGTAACTTTTAAACTTAGGTCCTTCCAAATCCTATGTGTGTGTCTCTGCATTCTAATTATTGGGATCCGAGACCAGTGGTTCCCATCTGAGGGGATTAAAGATGTGTTCCACCACTCCTGGATCGAAGTTTTTCTTTATTTAGAGTTTGTTTTGTATCAGGCTGACCTTGAGCTCTGAGATCTGCCTGTTTCTGTCTCTAGTGTGTTGGGGTTAAGGGTGTACTCTTCTTGAATGATGGGATTAAGGGTGTGTACCCTCACCACCCTTTTCCGTGTAACTCTAGAATTTATAAGTCCACTAACTCTATGGTGCTCCTCCTGTTTAATTTCTTGAGTTCTTTATAAACTATGGATATTAGCGCTCTGTCAGATGTAGGGTTGGTGAAGATTTTTTCCCAATCTGTAGGCTGCCGTTTTGTTCTAATGACAGTGTACTTTGACTTACAGAAGCTTTTCAGTTTCATGAGGTCCCATTTATTGATTGTTGGTCCTAGAGCCTGAGCTATTGGTGTTCTGTTCAGGAAGTTGTCACCTGTGCCAATGCATTTCAGGCTTTCCCCCACTTTCTCTTCTATTAGATTTAGTGTGTCTGGTTTTATGTTGAGGTCTTTGATCTACTTGGACTTGAGTTTTGTGCAAGGTGATAAATATGGGTCTACTTGCATTCTTCTACATGTTGACATCCAGTTAGACCAGCACCATTTATTGAAGATGCTTTCCTTTTTCCATTGTATGGTTTTGATTCCTTTGTCAAAAATCAAGTGACCATAGGTGTGTTGGTTTATTTCTGGGTCTTCTATTCGATTCCGTTGTTTGTCTATTTCTATGCCAGTACCAGTCTGTTTCTATGCCAGTACCATGCTGTTTTGATTACTATTGCTCTATAGTACAGCTTGAAATCAGGGATGATGATACTCCTAGATGTTCTTTTAGTGTACATGATTGATTTAGCTATTCTGGGTTTTTTTTTTTCATATGAAGTTGAGAATTGTTCTTTCAAGGTCTATAAAGAATTGTGTTGGTATTTTGATAGGAATTGCATTGAAGCTGTATATTGTTTTCAGTAGAATGGCCATTTTTATTATGTTGATCCTACCTATTCATGCTAGGTTCCTGTCTCTTTGGGTCTGTGGGTTGTAGCATAGTTATCCTGTACTAAATGGCTAAAATCTAGCTATTCATGAGCATGGGAGATCTTTCCATCTTCTGATATCCTCTTCAATTTCTTTCTTCAGGGACTTGAAGTTCTTGTTATACAGGCCTCTTGCTTGCTTGGTTAGAGTTACTTCCAGGTAATTTATATTATTTGTGGCTATTGTGAAGGGTGTTGTTTCTCGAATTTCTTTCTTGACACATTTATTTTTTGTGTAAAGAAGGGCTACTGATTTTTTAGAATTAATTTTGTATTCAACCACCTTGCTGAAGGTGTTTATCAGCTGTAGGAGTTCTCTGGTGGATTTTTTTTGGGGGGGGATTCTTATGTATACTATCATATCATCTGCGAATAGGGATACTTTGACTTCTTCCTTTTCAATTTGTATCCCCTTGATCTCTTTTAGTTGTCTTATTGCTCTAGCTAGAGCTTCAGGTACTCTGTTGAAGCGATATGAAGAGAGTGTGCAGCCTTGCTTTGTCCCTGACTTTAGGGGAAATACTTTAAGTTTGTCTCCATTTAATTTGGTGTTGGCTACTAGCTTACTGTATATTACCTTTATTATGTTTAGGTATGATCCTTGTATGCCTGATCTTTCCAAGACTTTTAGCATGAAGGAGCGTTGGATTTTGTAAAATGTCTTTTTGACATCTAGTGAGATGATCATGTGTTTTTTTTTCCTTTCACCTTGTTTATATGGTGGATTATGTTGATGGATTTTCATATGTTAAACCACCCCTACATCCCTGGAATGCAACCTACTTGATCATGGTGTATGATACTTTCAGTGTGTTTTTGGATTTGGTTTGTAAGTATTTTACTGAGTATTTTTGGGTCTATGTTCATAAGGGAGATTGGTCTGAACTTCTCTTTCTTTGTTGGGTCTTTGTGTGGTTTAGGTATCAGGGTGACTATGGCCTCAAAGAATGAATTTGGCAGTGTTCCTTCTGTTTCTATTTTGTGGAAGAGTTTGAAGAGTATTGTTATTAGCTCTTCTTTGAAGGTCTGGTAGAATTTTGTGCTGAAACCATCTGGCCCTGGGCTTTTTTTGGTTGGGAGGCTTCTAATGACTGCTTTATTTATCTAATTTTATTTATGTATTTTCACCAGTTTAAATCCAGGAAGGGTACAGCGTCACTAGAATTCTGTGACCAATGGCCTTTGCAGGAAGTTTGCTTCAGAATGTGGCTTGAACTGTCTCCATGGGCCTTAGTTACTTTTCCCCAGACCACGTTGGTTTTGTTTTATTTGCCTCCAGGAGTCATTGTATTGTTGTTTGCTTTATACACATAAGCACATTTCTTGCCTAAGTAGAACTCAGTTTCATCTCAGGCATAAAAACCTTCAATTTGAAGAAGAGCTATGTGTTTTATCTTTGGTTATAGCTGTGTGCTAGCTGTGTAGCCAGCAGAAATGGCCTTGCACCATAGCCTTCCACACAGTCCTGTTCCCAGCAGGCCTCCACAGGCACCAAGAATCATCTTGGTATTACTGGTAATACCGGACACAGTATGGGTAGGATGTAGGTAGGACAAATAGTTATCATGCTGTGTTGTTTATAGACAAAAGGAAAGAAATCTGCGTATCTGGTACAGGCACAGTGATTTTAATGCACTTGTCTAGTATATCTAGCTAACAGTTTATCTAGTTGAAACTGCAATGTGTAACATAAAGATATTGAAGGCTGAACATGTATCTCTTCATCTACCTAGACTTTCTGAGATTCTTTTTAGCAAGACTTTGTGATTTGTATATCTTCCATAACTATCAGAATTATCTTTAACTATTACATTTTATGCTGCTAAAGATAGTGTTTTAGATTTGTAATTTCCAATTAATTATTGAGTATCTAGAATGCAGTTGATTTTCATACATTGATCCCATATTCTGAGACCTTGTGATGTTCTAGTGAGCTCATTTTAGGTTCTAGATTCCTACATTTGTGGTCATGCCTTCTGTAAAGTTTCACTTCTTCCTGTCTCAATGCCTTTGACTTCCTTTTCTTTCCTTATCACATTGGCTAGACTTGTAAGTAATTTGTGAGTGGTGAGAGTGACTGTCCGTGCCAATAGAAAAGCAATTGGCGTGAAGTTACCTCCAGTTTTACCATAAATACCTCTTATCAGGTTGAAACAAAGTTCCTTTCTGTGAGCAGTGTGTTGAAAAAATATTAAGGAGTGTGTTTTAAATTTTCCAGAACTTTTTCTGCAGCTACTAATTGACTGGTGGGTTTCTTTCTTTCTTTCTTTCTTTCTTTCTTTCTTTCTTTCTTTCTCTTTCTTTCTTTCTTTCTTTCTTTCTTTTTCTTTTTCTTTTTTCCAGACAAGGTTTCTCTGTGTAGCCCTGGCTGTCCTGGACTCACTTTGTAGACCAGGCTGGCCTCAAACTCACAGTGATCCACCTGCCTCTGCATCCCAAGTGCTGGGATTAAAGGCGTGCGCCTCCACTGCCCAGCAGTGTGGGTTTCTTTTAATGCATTAATTTCCAATGTTGACATGATTTGTTGTCTCT
The DNA here is from genome assembly GCA_907164525.1 of Lophiomys imhausi. NCBI lineage: Eukaryota > Metazoa > Chordata > Mammalia > Rodentia > Muridae > Lophiomys > Lophiomys imhausi. The sequence goes on along the minus strand of CAJQZJ010001826.1, from coordinate 24,056,458 downwards.
AGAGCACACTGTCCGAGATGTACATGGACTTCTATTTGATAATATTTTCTGTAGGGTTTTGTGTCTGTTTTCATGAGCAAGTTCTGTATTTTTCTTGTAATTCCTTTGTTTTAGTATCTTAACAGTGTCAGCTGCTCAGAATGCATTCTGTTCTTAGTGAAGCCATCTGTGCCAGGTGTTTCCTTCACAGCAAAGCAATGGGCTTATTTCTTCAGTAGTTTTTATCTTTCAGGGAAATTTTAAAAATCTACTCCAAAAACTCAGACTTGTTAGTAGAGTATGCTTTAGTCCCCATTTTATATTTACATGTTCTGTTCTGAGTTCTTCTATTGTTTAATTTAGTTTAATTTTTGACATGGGGCTATGTAACCCACATTGGGCCCAAACTCACAATCCTCCTGCCTCAGGATCCTGTGTGCTGGGATTATAGTAATTTGCTACTGTTCTCAGTCCTTATTCTCTTTTAATATCTGTCTTATCCTGATTTACTCCGACTTATTCCCAATACTGGTATGCTATTCCTTTTTGTTTTTTCTTATCAGGCTAGATAGAGTTTAACCAGTTTTGTTCAAAGACTCAGCTTTGGGTTTTAGTTTTCCTCTTATCACCATTATTTCCTATCTCCTGCTTTAGGTTTGATTGGCTCCTCTTTTTCTAACTTAGGATGGTGGCTGAAGTTGCTAATTTAATACTTCTTTTCCTATAGTCTTCTTAAATACTGCTTCTATGATCCCCGTGGTCACATTATGTTGTTGCTGTAGTTTGAATGTGAGCATTCCTCCAAAAATTCCCATGTTAGAACCTAACACCCAGTGTGGTTGTGTTCAGAAACATCTGGGGAAGAGGTTAAACATGAACACTCCATCCTCATGGGAAAGTTTGATGCTCTTATAACAGAAGCTGGATGTAGTGTCCTCACACTTTTTTGTTCTTCTGTTACCCCCCACCCCATGAATACACAGAAGTATTTCATTTGGAGAACATTCCAGAAACTACTGTTGTTGGAACAGAGGACCCTGCCCAGGAGCCAAAAGTGCCATCCCGTCCTGGCAGTTCAGCCCCTAAAGCTAAGAAAGGTAAGGTATTTCTGTGTATAAACTCTCTGGCCTGGGATATTCTTTTATAGCCCTGGGAAGAGACAGCGACCATTGTGGATTCATTTTCATTCATTTCAGCATCTTTTCTAATTTCCTTTTCTTGAAAAAAAATTTTAAAAATACATTACATTTTAAGTCCTTTACTGTGTGTGTTGGGTATGAGTGTGCATGCCCAGGAGCTTGCATGTGCTAGACAGAAGACAGCCCATGGGGGCTGCTTCCATCATGTGCGTCCTGGCCCTCAGACTTGGCTAACGTGATCACGCAGCCCATACAAGTTCTTATTCATGCTTCAGTCACCTAAAGTGTTTAGTTCTGCAGAATTCTGCAGCCTTTTCCAGTCTTGTGCCTACTTTGGGGAGCTACAAGGTTATGACGGTGCTGTACTTCCCCAGGGGAAAAGCCCAGACTACATCATGCTTCCTACCCACTCGACTTCTTGTTGCATTGGACCACCTTGAGACCTTTGCCCTCCAGATCCATGAAACATCCAAGCAGCTGTGCCTCAGCTCTGCAAACTCAACCCTGCAACCACAGGAAGCATTTGGGCAGCTCATAGAAGCCTCCAGCAAACAAGTCACATGGTACCTCCTGCTCTCCTGAAAGGAATCAGACCACCCAGGCCTGAAAGGCTCTGTCCTCAAAGGCCCTCCAAGGTAGCCAAGGAGATCTCCCTGAATGGCATGGGCAGTGCATTGTCCCCTTACAGTTTTTGAGGAGCAGTTGAACACCGTTCTGAATTTAGCCTACTGTTGCCTGAGCAGCTTAGCATGGAAGAGTCTTAAGGTCAGCTTGTGTAGCCTTGGATACCAATAGCTTGACTAAGGGAGCTGCATCCAAGCTAAGTGCCACAATCCTACAATGTCTTCATCCCAGGCTGAGATGTCTTATGTCTCTTTGCTAATGAGGATTAGCAAAAAAAGAAAAAAAAAAAGCTGTAAAGCCAAGGAAGTGACACAGGCACTCTGCCAAAATACCCACAATGGACCAATCAACAAAGCCCATTTTCTACAGACGCCACAATTATAGGCCAGATGTGGTAGCAGACAGCTGTAATCCCAGTCAGTATTCAGGAGGTAGGAGCAGGATGATTACAACAAGTTTGGGAATAGTCTGGTCTATACAGCAAGTCTTATGTCAACCAGTGCTATTTAATGGAACGCTGTCTCAAAAAGAAAAGCCACTATCTAATGTTGACAGAGGCAGTTTATTGACCCATCATACTTTTTCTTATAGGAATATAAGAAAGATGATGAAAGCAAGCATTGTAATTCCTCATGAGGAACACGGTAGCGCTCTAGCAACAGACCCCAGTGGAAAAGGAAATAAACAAATTGCCTAAAAAGAATTCAGAAAACTGAGCATAAGGAAACTTAGACACTTAGTGAGATAAGAAAGTACAAGAAGACAGCTTATAATATGAACCAAAAAGTCATCAGGGAGATTTATCATAAAAAAGAACCAGTAAGAACTATTGGATGGGTTGAATTAGTGGCAAGCCTATCTCTTGGCAAGAAAAAACCCTTGCTTCAACTGTAGACAGAATGCTGTCCAAATAGGACAAAACTTGGAAGCAGGTAAGTAGACAGCCTGGCTCTGCCAAGACAGGGTAGGCAAGTCCTTCATAATTCCTGCTTTACAATCAGTGTCTGTCAGAGAAATGGGGTCAAGCGGCTGAAGATTGATGATGTAATGTACGGCTGAAGATTGATGATGTAATGTATGGAGAGAAAATGGGAACTGCCCAGGCAGCCACTGGTATGTCATTTTTTAGTTTTGGAAGCTGCTGGCCCTGCATTTCCTGTATAATCATATATATTTATCCCTCTCAGGTCTCTGATGTGGTTGAAGAATAGATAGCTAGAGTCTCATAGTTAAATTTTGAGTTGTTTAGGAATCAAGAGGGTGTTCTGGATCTAAGAAGATGTTTTTAAAATTGTGATGCAAGTTAGGATGGAAGCTGAGTTGGATATAGAACTTTAAAATCATGGAGATGGTTAGATAGTAGAATGTTAAAGTCAGGTGGCAAATATGTATGGACTGAACATTGGGAATATATGCTAAGCCCTATAACTCTCATAATTGTGGCCTAAAAAAAATTCAAGCAGGAAAGATTTGTTTGTAGTCCTACAGTTTCATAAAACTGATCTCCTAAGGGTGGGGGAAAAGAACTATTAAATCTAAAGAACTCAAGAAATGAAATTAACAGCATGGTAAAGAGCATAATTGATTAGGTAGAAAAAAGAATTTCTGAACTTAAAATTTTGAAATAGTTTTAAAATGGAGAACACTTTGTGGATTTATGAGACAGTATTATATAAGCAGACATGAATTATATGTGTTTCAAAAAAGGAGATAAAGAAAGGCATAGAAAAGCCTTTTCACGGGCTGGAGAGATGGCTCAGAGGTTAAGAGCCTGGTTGCTCTTCCAGTGGTCCTGAGTTCAATTCCCAGCAACCACATGGTGGTTCATAACCGTCTATAATGAGATCTGGTGCCCTCTTCTCACCTGCAGGCATATGGGCAGGCCAAATATTGTATACATAATAAATAAATCTTTTTTAAGAAAGAAAAGCCTTTTCATTGGACTGGAGCGATGACTCAGAGGTTAGGAGCACTTGCTACTCCTGCAGAAGATCTATTTGGCTTATGACCATCCATAACTACAGTTCAAGGGAATTCAGTGCTTTCTGGCCTCTGCTGGCACAAAGCATGCACATAACATGTATACATACATTCAGGTGGTCATATGCATAAAATAAAGGCTAAAATATTTTTTAAAAAAGAAATGAAAATTTTCTTTAGTAAAATAATTGCTGGAAACCTTCTAAGTCATAGGAAAACTGTGCATAAGGCCCAAGACGTTCAAAGGACAGCTTAATACATTCAACAAATACTTCCTCTCTGACTTGTAATATAGTCAAGCTGCCAAAGGAACAAGGCAAAAAACCTCTAAAAGCAGTAAAGGAAAACCATTAAGTATCTTAGAAGATTAACAACAGACTTCTCAACAGAAACAATGAAGACAGGGAAAATGGATGACTTAGTCAGTGTTCAATTCCTACAATGAGACACTGACGACAGCAATTCTTGTAAAGGAACATGTAATTGGGGATGGCTTACAGTTCAGAGGACTAGTCATTTATTGTCATGGTGAGAAGCATGGCAGTGTGCTGCCAGACATGGTGCTGAGGAAGGAGCTGAGAGTTCTATAACTGATCAGCAGGCAGCAGGAAGTGAACTGAGACACACTTCCTGCAACAAGGCCACACCTCCTTATAATGCTACTCTATGAATATGTGAGGCCCACTTCCTTTCAAACCACCACAATGGGATATGTTCAAAGACCCAAAGGAAAAAAAAGAATAGTATGGCCAAGTAAAAGTAGTATGGCCACCTGGGCATGGTGAGGCACACCTTTAATCCCAGCACTCAGGATACAGAGGCAGGTAGATCTCTGTGTATTTGCATGTTGGGGACCAGCTTGATCTATGAAGGGAGTCCAGGATAGCCAGGACTAACCAGAGAAACCATGTCTCGAAAAGATAAAAACAAAAAAATTATGGCCAACAAAGCTGCCCTTCAGAAGTGAAGGAGAGACACAGATTTGCAAGACAACTAAAACCTGAAGGCATTCATCTTTACTAGACCAGTCTTACAAGAACTGCTAACGGGAGCCTACAACAGAAGCAAAAGGATAGTAACCATCACAAAAAGTACAAAAGGTTGGACAGTGGTGGCCCACACCTTTAATCCCAGCAGTTGGGAGTTAGAGGCAGGTAGATCTTCAGTTTGAGATGAACCTGGTCTACAGAAGGAGTTCCAGGACAGCCAGGGCTACACAGAGAAATCCTTTCTCAAAAAAGCAAGAACAAACAAATAAGCAAACAAACAAAAAAACTAAACTAAAAGTACAAAACTCAGCAGTGGAGTAGATGCACAAAAGGGAAGGAAATCAAATCCCATGAATACAGAGACCCATCAGAGCACAAGGATGAACAAAAAAGGAGCATAGAAAGGATATACAAAACAACCAGAAACAACAGAAACGTCTGTAATTTTCAGAGATGACCATGAAGGGAAAGGGATTAAAGTCTCCAGTAAAAGGATATAGACTAGATAAATAGACTTTTAAAAATTATTTTATTTTGTGTGTGTGTGAGGATGTTTTGCTTGCATGTATGTAGGTATACCACATGCATGTCCATTGCCTGTAGATGTCAGAAGAGGGCATCAGATCCCCTGGAACTGGAGTTACAGATGGTTGTGAATCAGATGGTGTGAACCACACTATGCAGGTGCTCTGATTCAAGCAAGGGTCTCTGGAAGACCAGCCAGTGCTCTTAACCATGGAATAATCTCTCCCAACACTCACAATATAGATTTTTAAGGCCGTACCCAATGGTGAGAAATTTCTTTACTGGTAAAAAGATGCATAGGCTGAAAGTGAAGGGATGGAAAAAGACATACCATGGAAACCAAAAGGTGAATAATAATGTTACATAAAATAGACTACTTAAAAATAAACTAAAAAGAAAGTCATTATTTAGAAATAAATGGATCAATCCAAGCAAAGGAAGTGTAATCATAAATGTACATATACCCAATGCTGGAAGAACAAATTGCAAAAAGCAGACATTAGTTGTAAAAGATGACAGATTCCAATGCAATGACACCCCATGTTCATCTATGAACAGATAGATCATCCAGATACAAAATTGGTAGAGATTAGAATTAAACTCTGTAATAGACCAAACAGACCCAGGACTTGCAAAACATCATATCTAGCAGCTACTAACTATACCTTCTTCTTATCCACACACACCGAACATTTTCCAGGATAGCTCATAAAAGTTATTTGTAATAGCTAGAAACTGGAAACAACCCAGATGTCCCTCAACCGAAGAATGGATTAAAAAACTGTGGTACATCTACACAATGGAATATTACTCAACTATCAGAAACAATGAAATTATGCAATTTGCAGCCAAATGGTTGAAACTAGAGAAGCTCATCCTGAGTGAGCTAACCCAGACTCAGAAGGATGCACATGGCATCTATTCATTTATAATCAAATTTTAGCCATATAGTACAGGATAACTATACTACAACCAACGCACTGAAGGGAACAGGAACATAGACTTTGTTTCCTATCAATGAGACACTTTGCCCTAGTGGTGCTGCCTTGTAGGCCCCCAGTGTATGAGGAGGCTCTTGGCCCTCATATGACTGCTGAACTGGGGCAGGGGACTGTTATGTAGGGACACTCCACTCCAGAGGAGCCGGATGGAAGGAATAGGGGGTAGAGAGTGGGAGGGCGGGACTGGGAAGAGTGAAAAGAGGACACTGTGATGGAGATGTAACCTGAAGTAATAAATAATTTTTTAAAAAGTTGGGCCAAAGCAAATCTCAACAAAATTTAAAAGTTGAAGCCATAGCATATATCTTCTCTGATCTCACTGGAATAAGACCAGTAATTAACAAGAGGGTTTTTAGATATTGCACGAACACAAATCACGAAAAATAAACAAGGTGCTACTGAGCTAATAAGTTATTGAAGAAACCAAAAAAGAAGGACTTAAAAATAGAAACGAAAACAAAATAAACCCATGAATGTAGCAAAAGCAGTACTGAAGGAATTTTAAAGAAAGCAATGGCCACATTAAAAAATAGAGTATAAATAAAAACCTATTAGAAGAAACTCAAGATATTAGAAAAACAATAGCAAAGCAAACCTAAAGTTAGTAGGAGACAAGAAATAACAAAGATCAGAGCAGAATTGAGACTAAAAATATACAAATAATCAGTGGCCACAAATTAGCTTTTTGAAGAAAGACCCAAAATTTAAATTCAGCAATGAAAATTGAAACATCATAACTTAGCATCACAGAATGAAAGGGACCAAGAGCAATAATGAGCAATTATGTGTAACAAATCAGAACACCTAGAAGAAACAGTTAGACTTCTAGACATAGGCAACTACTAAAATGGAACCACGAAGACATGGAAAAATCTAAACCAATAGTGAATAATGATATTGAATTGGAAATGTAAGTCTCTGACCAATACTTGACAAAACAAAACCCTTTAGTTGAGGAAGGGTTCATTCCAGCTTATGGTTCAAGGGTAAACAGTCCATATGGGTGGGAAAGGTGTGATGGCTAGAGTCTGAGGCAGCCAGCCACATTGCCTTCCCAGTCAGGAAGCAGATAGTGACGAACCCTACTGCTCAGCTAGCTTCCTCCTTAACTTGTAGTCTGGGCTCCCAACCCATGGCATGGCACCATCCACATTTAGGGTAGGTCTTCCTTACTCAATTAATCTAATTTAGAAAACCCTTGACAATCACACCCAGAGGTGTGCTTCCAAAGTGACTCTGAATCCAGTCAAGCTGACAGTAAGAGATAAGCCATCACATCTCCAAATGAAGAAAAGCTTGCAGCTTTACTCCTGAATTTCATCAAACTTCTAAGGAACCGATACAACTTCTTTACAAACTATTCCAAAGAATTGAAAGGGAAGGAGTCCTTCCAAACTCATTCTAAGAAGCCAGCATTATTCTGCATTCAAAGATAGACAAGGCTACAACAACAACAAAAATTCAACATACCAATATTCTTGATTAACATAAATTTATATTGGGGTAAGCAACTGCTCTGTGGATTGTATTGGAGGCCCACTCCACAGAGAGAAACACACATCTGGAACTATAAACTTGTTCAAAAGCCTATCGCTAAAGAATTAATGGGCTCAAAGGAAGAACACACTACCATTATTTCCCTAGTCAGAATGTTGCCAAGCATCCTTCTTAGTACTTTCATTCATATCCCTAGACTAGTATCACCCTCAGCTTGGGCCAGAGAAGTTCCTTTTTTCAGAGGGGAAAAATACGGAGATACAAAACTGATCAAAGTGCTGAAGATAAGTGACTGTCGAGTGATTATCCCTAAATGAGACATTTATCTCCACCCCTCAAGACTCAGAAACCTCAGTGAAGAAGGGTAGGAAGAATGTAAGGACCAGAGGATGGGGAGGAGTTCTGTGAGATGCTGCCTTCTGGACCACAGTAGCTATGATTACCTTGTACAAGACTACACAGGATTAAGCCAGTCAGTAAATATTCCAACATGCATAGAGGAGGGACTTAGGAGGCTCCACCCATAGCTGAGGAGCTATTGACAATTGATGGCTTCTGGGGAAGAGGTAACCTCAGAGAAGGTGCCCACACTCTAAGGAATAGTCTCACACCCTTGTGCATGCAGGTAAGACCAATTGACTTAATGGATGATTTAAAAAAAATAGAAGAGGATATTAAATGGAGAGAAGTATTGGGGAGGATCTGGGATGAGTCACAGAGGGCATTTGTGTTGGATACTATTAAGATACTTTGTATACATGAATGAAAATGTCAAAGAATAAATAAAAATATGTGCAAAAAGAGAACTATATCTGAGGTACTAGATACGGTGGTTACTATGCCCTGATCATTACATACTACATACATATATTTAAATGCCACTGTATACCCTATATATGCTATTTTGATAAGCAAAAAGCTGAACTTGTTCATTCCAAATATTAGGGGATTTTCCAGATGTCTTCTTAGTGAAGGCTGGAATTGGAGCTCAGACTTTTACCTGCTAAGTCCACATTCTATTTCTGAGGCAGAACCACAGCTCTAACTTCTCCAGAAATACTGTTCTTGTTTTCTAATTTAATTTTCTATTTCCTGAGAATATACTTGGAATGATTATTAGTCTCTATATACTTACCGTGACTGTTTTAATGCACAGAATATAGCCTAGTTTGATACATTTTTCGATGTGTATATGAAAATAATGCATTCTTATTTGGATTAATAGAGTATACTATGAACACTAAGTCAATAATAAAACAAGCTTCATTATTTTGGGTAATAGTATTATTCTGAAACCTATTTGGTATGATATTAATAGAAATCCCGACTTTTCCTTAGTGTCAGTATGACCTATCTTTTAGAAGCATTTACCTCTATTTATGTTTTTAATATCTAAAATGAGTATCTTGCAGGAAGCATACAGTTGGGATATGCTTTACTTCTTGAGTTATTACATTTTACTTTATTTAAGTCCCACAGTTCCTCACTATATTGTTAATTCTTAAATAACTTTAAGAAGTTTTTTCTTTATACTTTACCAACTTTTAAAGTTGATTTTCTACATGAAGGTAGATCTGGATTCTCTAGCTCCCCAACAACAAAGTAGGATATATTAGGCCTCTAATATGTGACATTTTTTCTGGGTATTAGGGAAAAGTTCCTCCAAACAACTGACATTCTGGTGGGGGAAAGTGTTCATTTTTGAGGGGTGGATTGAACCCAGGCCCTCTGAAAGAGTAGCCAGTGCTCTTAACCACTAAGCCATCTCTCCAGCCCTGAGAGGTGGATTGAAACAAGACCTCACTCTGTACCCCAGGCCTCAAGCTCGTGATCCTCCCACCTTTGCCTCCTAAGTGCAGGGAATTTAGGAATGTGGCACCATGAGTGATCACTTGAAGCCAGTGTCACTCCCTGCCTTCTCAGCACTTCCTAGGACCACACAATCACTTTTCTGTGTCTGGATGAACTAGAGGGTCATCGTAAAGTCTGCAAAAAACTGTACAGGGACTGGAAGTTTAGAGTAAGTCAGTGGTAAGTCAGAAACAGTTCTAACACGCAAGCGATATCTGAATTCACCATAGAGCAAACAAATATCTGGAGAGTAACAGTTGAGAAATCTGTGTTTAACTTTTCTCTCCCCACAGGACTTCCAGAAAAGGGGCATAAAAAAGAAAAGCCATAGAAGAACCCTGGCCACCTTCTGGGCTTTGTGAATCAAAAAGCAAACAAAATTGAGATATTCAAACTCTCCATTTCACAGCAGTCCTCAAAGAGGAGGCTCCCAAATCTAGTGAGATTTCCTCCAAGGGGAGCATTTTACTAGGACTTGCCAAGAAGAAAACCAAACCATCAGTTTCTCCCTGAAGGAGATGTCAGTGTCATCCTATCAGTTAACCCCTAAGAGGATACCATGCTTCAAGGGCCCCCCAAAGAGGCTTTTGCTCTATTAGAGCTTCCAAAAGGAACCACCAAAGTTTCCTAAAGGGATGTGAAATCACTAACGCTCCACCCCAAAAGGGCTGTGTCTTCTAAGGGGAATATCAAATATTCCCTATAGAGAATATCAAACCTCCAAGCTGCCATCCAAGTGATCCTAGAGGATCACTAGGCACAGTCCTCACTGAACAGCACTGTGACCCCTGTATACCTAAATTCTCCTAGCAGGTATCTGTTTACATGGTATGTTCCTCCTCTATCATGCCTTCCTTCTCTCATTGGAGAAAATTTAGCTTCACCTCCTCTCTGAGCCTAAGTATGGTGATGGTAGGGTGTGGTCATGGTAGGGTGTGGTCAGGAAAGGCTCACACACCAGCCACTGAGGCTTCAAGAATAGCCCTCCGGCCCAGCTGTAAGGATTGCTCCTCTGGAGACAGGCCAGGGCAAACAGTGGTGCCCAGTCATGAACCTGGAACTGGTTGCTCTCTGGGTTTGCAAGGCTGCCCCATCTTATGCTTCTGTTGTATTTTCTGCTGAAATATGTCTGTTGTACTTCCTTCTGAAGGAGTGACTGGTCACATCAGCTTGTAATAAAGGCAATCTTTCAGGAAGTCAGTGTGCTGTTTGCCCCCTCTGTGGTCACCCAGGCTGATGAAGACTGTGGGACTGTGCAGTAGTGACATCTTGCAAATCAGGAAGGAGAGGTGGCATGGATATGAGCCAGGGGCAAATCTCTCACCCTACCCTCATTTTCTGATCTGTGTGCAGTGGGTTGCTCCCTAATGCCCAAGGTTTACAATTCATGGTCCTATGTTCACTCAATAAATAGCCTTTGGCCTTACCAGGAAAATAGAGCTCAGATCATCTGAGTTCCTTCTGTCTGGGAGCCCAATGTTAGAAACAGTGAGTTAAGTTCTATGATATTTCTTTTATACATTCACACTCCCCCTGGACTGGGTCCCCATGCCCCTCAGCATGAGGATATAGAGCAAACTATTATATCAGCTTCTCCCTGGGTCAGATTTATCCTGGCTGACTGTGGAGCATCTCCTGCCTTCTCAACAGCCACAGCATCTATTCTATAAAACGAGGCTGCTTGATTTAGGGTCTCCACTTGTATACACCAGCTGCCCTCTCCTACATATGCAGTGCAGAGGCCAGGAACAGCACCCCCTGGGGTGGTTAGGGAGACAGATGTGGTGGGTCTGGTTGCTTAATGTGAAGTCTTAGGGATATCCTGATGGATCCCAAACATTACCAGCTCCAAGAGATTTTCACTGTCACATCTGTAACTATTCACTCCAGCCACTGCCCTATCTGAAGCTCCCGCCCCAGATCTACCCATTCCCCCTAGTCCCAGACTTCACTGTCCCATTCTGGTCACAAAGCAGCATCACTGGACATAAGCATTTTGTCTAAGGAAGAAATATTATTCTTGGATATGTTTTGATAAACCAAGGAGGAGCTTCTGGGACGATGTGAGGGCCATTCTGCCTTAGTTAAGAGCCAGGAAGTGACCCATCCCCTAGACTCTACCCCCTACACACACACACACACACACACACACACACACACACACACACACAC
>CAJQZJ010001826.1:24010085-24044691 GCA_907164525.1 Lophiomys imhausi | reverse complement strand
ACACACACACACACACACACACACACACACACACACACACACACACTTTTATACACATGCTTGGATTTTCCATTTCCCCCAACCCCACCCTATCTCTAGTGGTTTTTTAAGACTCCAGGACAACTTGGCTTAAGCATACCAAACCCCAAATGTAAAGCAGCTTGGTCAGGCAGGCAGAAGATATAGCTTCACAGGCCACTCCCATACAGGTCTGTGTCTTAACTCCACACTGTCTCCCCTGCACAGACTACCATGAGACCAGATGATAAGACACATGCTTTATGCCCTCAGGTGATCAGAGAGATTTTTAGCAGGGACCCAGCACATAGCTGTCACACAGAAGTGATCCAGGTAGAATGAGGAGGCTTAGTCCAGACTCAGAAGGTAGTCTAGGGGGGCTTCCTGGAGCAGGTGATACTGAAGGAGTCCTCCAGAGAGTCCTCAGTGGTAGTGCTTATGGCAGGGGCCAGTGCTGAGGACCCTGAACCCAGTCCCTTGGGTGTCAGAGTGTCAGTTCAATGCACGTATGGTTTGGTTCTTCCAAGTATGGAGAGAGCTAAGTTGTCCTTTAGTCTTCTGTCCCATCAATATACAGAAAGTCAAAAGAGGTTGCTTGATGTAACTGATCTGAATCAGGAGAGGTGTCCAAGGAGCACAGGCCAGGAAGGCCACAACAAAGTAGGGTGACAGGTAACCCAGACAACATAGGTGGATGCAGGAAAGTTGTGACCACATGGCAGACAGGTCAGAGGCCCAGCAGATATGGTCAGCCCAGCCTTCCTGCCTAGATGGCCGGAGCCTGAGCCAGTATCTCCTCTGCTGTTCATCTCCCGTTCCTGGAGTTCCGCTGTTTGGTCATGGCTGTGAGCATCTGGCTGATGTAGGAGGTCAGAAGATCATCCATTTTGTATCCCTGAAACCAGGGGTGAGAAAGTAAGCAGAACCACAGAGGAACGCGCCAGTCCCTCACACACAGACATGGCTCCTAGAACACTGCAGTGGACACGGTGCAAAAGCAAAGCAAGCTCTGTCCCCATCTACACACTTGAGGGGGACATCTTGCCATCTTGAGTCCCAGGTTGCCTGTAACCCCATCTTGAGTTACAGGCATCCCTGTAATCCTGGATGCCTCCCTCCAGGGGTGCCTGCAAACATTTCCAGTTAAGCTGCACCTTGGTAGTTTGGGCTCATGTAGGAGGTCTCATTGCTAATGGCTCTTCTGTTACACTTGGGCTACAGGTCCACATCTGCTGGTTCAATGGCCAGATACTAGAACAGCAACTGAATGACAGATCTGTTCCTCCAACCCAGCTGAGCACTTTTCACAGACCTAAACTAGGCTTCCAACAGACCCAACCAGGAGAGGCAGGGACTCATGCCAGGCACCAGGAAGTGCTCTCACCAGGGATGTCTCACAGAGCAGTTTGCTCCCGCGCACCAAATTCCCAATGGTGATATGGAAATAGGTGTTGCCGCTACTCCAGTTGGAGATCTTGGTGAAGGGGTGAGTGGTCAAGATGTCCTGGAAGAGAAGGTAGACACACAGATGCACAGCATGATCACCCTCTGACTTCAGGAACCCCACCTCCAGCCTGCAGACAGCCCCTCAAAGAAGGCCTGGGACCTCTCATGAGGAGGGAAACGAGGGAGAGGCCAACTGTATGTGGAGCTACCAGGGAGCAGGTTCCTTCCCCTTCATGTCTTGCCTTGGAGACCCAAGGAAGCCCTGGAGGCTGTTGGGTACTTAGGGTCATATAGAAACTCAAGTACCTGAGAGCACTGACAACTCTTGGTTTGAATGAGATAGCTGGGTGAGTTTAAAGAGAAAAATGGGACATAGAAGAGCCTTGGAAGGACACTGTATACTTAGATTGTGTAGAGTAGAAGCTCAAAAACATCTGAGAAAGAATGATGGAGACAGAGAGCCCATGCGGCCTTGATGATGGTCATTAGTGATATTCAGCAACTCTTTAGGAGCACAACTTCTGGGAACACAGTGGGGACTGGCTTTCTGGTGCTCAAGCACAGCTACCCCTGTATTTGCTCCCACAATTTACCATCCTGACCAGATGGGCAGAGAACATTTTGGAAAGAGGTGGTAGTCTGTGGCATCCAATGATGTAGAAAAGCTGAGCACTGAAAAGACTTTGTGGGACTTGGCAGCAAGAGTTGGGTGGTAAGTTGAAGGTTGAGATTTTGGTGGAACAAATGAGTGAGTCAATGTAGCAGGCACAGGAAGCCTTTCAAGATGGGTACCCAGGGGCTCTGAAGTGGGGCAGGAGATGAAAAGGGCTTATGTTGGGAACTTGGTTGGTTCCCCACCCCAACCTGCTCACTCCTGCCCTGCTCACCTTGGTTCTGGGATCAATGAGGCTGACTCCATACTTGTTGATGGCAATTAAGAGAATCTCAGGGAAGTTTGGTTCTGTAGTTTGCTAGCAAAGAAAACAGACACCATCAGATGGGAGTCCAGAGCAAGGCAGGAGACAGGCATGAAGCCAACCTAACCAGAACAAAAGCAGCCTCGCCTGCTGCCTACATGAAGTCAGAGGTACAAAAGCCCGCTAGCCCTACCACGGCCTGCTGGTTTCCCCCTCTGCCCTCAGCCTCATGGGTCCCCAGCAGAAGCTCTATCCTTTCCCTCTTGCTTTCATGGGAGTTTTTACTGTGTCCTTTCTCTCAATCTCAAAGTTTCCCAATGGCCAGAGAAGACATAAGACACTGTCGTCCCAAACCTCCAGGTCTCACTGTCCCTTGAGGAGACCTTGCCCCTCTTTGCTACTCTGCCTCTCACCACACTCACCCACTTAACCTTTTTCATTTCCTTCCTGGACCTGAGCTCCTAGGCCTTCGGGCCTTTGTCTATACAGGTCCCTTGACAGAGGACCTCCAGAGAAGCCCAGCATCACCTGCTCCAGGAAGCCACCTTAGATTACCTCTTCACCCTGGGTACAGTCTTCTGGCTCTGTTACCTCATGAGGGCCCACTGTCACAGTACAAGTCACCTTCTATTACACTGGCCTGTTTATATGACTGTCTCCCTTGGTGGTCCAAGTTCTGGTCCTTCTTAGTGGGTGAAAATTAAGGATGTGCCAGGAGGTGTTCAAAGCAACTGCTATCACCTTCATTCCAGTCTGTGCCATCTCACCCCAAACCCTTTGTCCCTCCCTACCTGCCCTCTGAAGATCTCCTGAAGACATACCTTCACCTCAAAGAAGGCTGAGCCAAAGGTGGGCCACTTGAAGATGAGCTTTAGGAAGGCCAGCTTGGCCTCCTCCTTGGACTTCCCTGCATGCTTGTTGAAGTAGGCGACGATGGACTATGGGAGAAAGTAGATTAGGGCGGCCCCTCACAGCTCTGCTTCTGCCTGTCTACACTGTCAACACCAGCCATGGGACAGACAGTGTTGTCCACTACCCACTTATCCCAGCCAATTGATTTCTGATCCACCCCTACCCATGCAGACAAACCAGAGGGTATCATCAAGTAAATTCAGGCCACCTTGAGAATCAAGATGGGACAAATCAATACCATAGGGTCGCTGAATCTTTTGCATGGGGACAAGAGAGTGAGGCAGATAGAGATGGAATAGGGGCTTTCCTCATGACACAGGAGGGGCATTCCCCTTAGCTGTTGGCCATTACTTGCTGCCTCAACCCCTGCAATACCCAAGGTCCCATTCTGGGAGATCCCATTCCCACTGTTCCTCTGTGTTTACCCGCTTCCAGTCATCAGGTGAAACCTGCCGGATGAGGTCCTGGGGCACCAGCTCCCTTAGCAGCTTGGGGATGCTAGGGAAGTAGGACTTGTCCTCCTCAAACTTGACCCTGTAGATGAGCGCACCCAGCTGCAACACCTCCTCCCGAGTGCACTTGTGGTAGCCTCGGAGATACTTGGGCAACTCCTGTCAGAAACAGAGCAGGAGGCAGGCATGGATGAACTGGAAGAGGGGCTCTTGTCGTTCCCCTACATCCTGGCCCAGCGCTTCCTCTGCCTCAGCTGACCCTGCTTTCTCGTAGGAGATGCACAGGGCAAGAAAGGTACAACACAGTCCCAGCACTTGGCAGGTTGGCAGCAGTGTCAGGTTTGAACCCTGTCCACTGTTTTTCCTATAGCCATTGAGGTGAGCCGACTCTTTTCAAAGGTGGAGAAACCCAGACACAGTTCCACTTCCCTCCTCTCCTCAGCCCATCCTCCCTAGCCACTTCCTGTTCATCTTCTTAAGGGTTTCACTGGCAGGACTGGTCCTCTCACTCCCTTGAACTTCCAGACCCAGAGCCAGGGCATCTTCAGAGCGGAGTGACCACAACAAATATGAGGCCTCTGGACAGCAGGACAGTCCACAGGCTCCTGGAGCCTTAGGACCATCATATCCACCACTAAAAGGGCAGAGAAACTGAGGCAAGCCAGAAAACACCACTAATCAAAGGCCCGAGTCAATCATTGTCCATCCACCCTCCACTTACCCACCATCCACTCACTACTTACGAGTCTATCTACCCATGAACTTCCTTTCCATCCATCCATCCATCCATTCACACCTAGCCGCCCATCTGCCCATAACTCATCCGACATTCATCCTTCCACCCATCCATTCAGCCAGTCAACAGTTTACCTATTCATCCATCCATCAATCTAACCAAGAGTCATTGAGCACTGACTATGGCCAAGGCCCCCTAAGCAATAACACACACTCTTGAGGATCACACAGTCTCGAGTGAAAAGTCAGACATCAGTAACCACATCAACTGTGAAGAAGTAAGTCATTCACAGTGCTATGAGTCTCTCTCTCTCTCTCTCTCTCTCTCTCTCTCTGTGTGTGTGTGTGTGTGTGTGTGTGTGTGTGTGTGTGTGTCTAGCAAGATCTAGACTTGGGGACAGGGAAGACATCCTTTAAGAGGAAACATCTAACTGCTCAGTAGGTGAGGAGAAGCAAACGAAGAGTGTCCCATACAGAACAACATTGAAAGGGTGGGTAGCACTTAAGAATCTTGGGAGCTGTAGCTGGAGTGGCCTGAACCAGGGATGACAACTACTGTAGCAGGCATCAGAAGGAGGAGGCAACACCAGGATCTGGAATTAGACCCTGAGAACAATAGGAAGACCCTGAGCAGCTCTAGAAGGCAGGAGAGCTACCCCATGCAGAGCAGTAAAGGAGAGTCAAGCCAAGGGAAGCCAGGGCATGCAGCCCGGCACAGCTGCATGACAGGGGCATGGAGGAGTATCCCAGATCCAAGGGCAATAGGAGATGGCATACAATTTAGATATTCAGTTAGTGAAACCATTGAGCTAGCGAGTCAGCCCTTGGGAGAGGCAATTTGTGTGTTGGGGGAACTGGTGGGGTGGGGAGGGGCATGGTGGAAGGTATCCCAGGTTGAATGAGGGTGGTTCTCGCTCCCAGGTCTTTGTGCTTGGCCCCACAGCACCCACTGTCCCCTTCTCCACCTTCCAGGCATCCTGATTTGTTTCTCACTCAAGTCTGAGCAGGTTGCAGCCAAGCGCAGAGCACTGAGTTACAGTCACGAAGACTGGGAGCACAGTTCTACCAGCTGCGGGACCTGAACTGTATCTCTTGGACTCCCTGTGTCTGTTTCTTCCTCTAAAATAGGAACATGCTGATTTCAAGGGGCTTAAATGGAAGGACAGAAGGAATCAAAGGCAAACATGACAGGCTCAGCCTGTGCGCGTCCCTCCAGGTCTCCTGTCTGACAATGCCTACAGATCCAAAAAGGGCTTGGATGGATTCAGCCAAACCAGCAGACACCTGCATCCAGAGCACTCAGGGCATGGAGCAGCCTCAGCTAGCAAGGCCCTCAGAAGAAGAATGACCAGTGAAGCTTCAGGACTGGAAGATGATGAGACAGGGTGTGATTTCACACAACTGTCTGGAGACTAAGTGGTCTCAATAGGAGGCCTTTTGAAGCAGCAGCAAGCTTGTCTATCAAACGCAGCACTCTCCAGGCTCACAGTGAAACCATAAGGCTGATGGCCCTTGAAGCAGAGTGAGCAGGGCTGCAGCGCCCCTCACCTGGTAATAGTGGAAGATGGAGTCGGCCATGGGGTCCTTGCCTGGCACTGTGGTGGTCCACAGCTTCTTCATGAAGAACACCTGGTAGGTGAGCGAGGGCAGTATTCCTGTGGCACAGGGCAGCTGATCATGTGGAGTTTCAGAAGAGGAGGTCCCCGACCCTGCCAGCCTGCCACCAGCCCCACAGCTACCCCTTACTTAGCTAACCACAATATCCTGCCTCCGAGCCAGCATGTCTCTGTCCTCATGTGTCTAGCATCCCAGAGCCGAGCCCCTTACCATCCTTGACGGGTCGTGCTTTCTTTATCCAGTCTGTCAGGTGTCGAACAAAGTCAAAGAAGAAGTCATTCTCAGGGACACTGATGACCTAGGGATGTAGCGATCACAGCCCATTTGCTTTTGTTCTGATTTTCCCACCGACATTCCTGTCAGCTGCTTCTATAGGAAGACTCCACTCCCAGCCAGAGGGGTTCTGTGTGCCTGTCCCACCCACACCATCTGTGCCTAGACAGCCTCCCTGGAACAGCGGCCTCCTGCCTGGAATGGTACCATCCCTCCCAGTGCCTGGCACACCAAAATCTTCACAAGCCCAATGCAATATAGCCAAGAACAAGACCAGGCTCTGCCTCAACTGGCTTCCAGCGTCTGTGTCCAGCTCACCCCACAGGCTCTGACACAGATCTTCTGTGCCCAGGACCTCCGAGACATTGTCTTTGGGTCCCCATGTTTGACCCAGTGGCAGTCATGAAGTGAGACAGAATGTTCCCAGAGCCATCAGTGATCAGTAGAAGGGAGCATCCAGTTCTCCCTCAGGATGCTCTAGGAAGCCTTCTCTTTGAGGAGGTATTGCAGGGGACTTGTGAGACCTTTAGGGATAGCACACCTGGATCTAGCTCCCTGCTGTGTGGTCATGGATAAGTTACCTACCTTCTCTGATGAAGCAATAATAAGCATTCTACACTTTGAAGGTAACTTCAAGGGTAAATTTGCTGAGGGGACAAAGCCAACGAGTCCTGTGATTCCAGAGCACAGGGCACCCAGCCATGTGACTCTCAGAAGAGCTTTGTGTGGTGCAAATGCCTCAGAGGACAGAGGATGGGGGGAGGCAGCTCTGGGGGGCACGAAGGAGGTGAGCAGGCAGGTGCTCCATGCAGGTGCCTCGCTTGCTCCTGTTTACCCTCTACAGGTTCCTGGGGCCCAGCAAGTCTCCAAAAAATGGACAGACCTACCTTGTCTGCGATTTTGACAAAAAGGCTGAATCCTTCGGAAGACTTGAGGAGCAGCCGACTGGCGATGTTCTGGCAGAAGTCTCTGGCCTTGGTGCTGGACTCCACCTCAAAAGCCTAGGGATAGCACTCACTCTGCTTCTGCAGGGCCTCCTCCAGTCCCCTATGCTGTCCCTCCTACCCCGTTCCTCTCTTTGAAGACCCCTGCCGTATTGGGTCTTGGTAGGTCCAGATATGCATATAGCATTTGAGGAAAACAACTCCCATCTGGCTCTTCCCAGATCGCATTGTTCCTGGCCCATCAAGCAGAACCAGGCCTGGTGCTGGTCCTCCAGGTCCAGGCCTAGTTAGTGACAGCAGAGGTGTGGACTCACAAGCAGTATATGTGTGTTGAGGGGTGGAGGTGCAAAAGAAAAGCCACTAAGAGGGGGAAGCAGGAAAAGCACCCCAGACTGAGCAGATGTGAGAGGGGGTGGAGTTTGAGGGAGAGCTGAAAGGAGAGATGGGATGGAACATAGGTGGGGAGGATTCTGGGAAACTTTTGAGTTTGCCACAGACTCCTACTGTGGCATCGCTGAGTCTCCAGGCCCAGGCAAGTGTTAAAACTACTCTTCAGGATACAAGTTAAGATGTTACATTTGAACCAGAAAGCCTGACTGGGGGAGGGGGGGGAGAGAGCAGGACCCAGATGGAGGGGACTTAACCCAAAAGTTGTATGTAGTCCTTTAATTAAGTCCTGGCTCTACACAGGGACAAGAGAATGAGATGTCAGGGTGGCTGGATGTTGTTAGAGACATCCTGTGCAGGCTAAGGGAGTTTGACCCTGTCCGGGGTGGGTGTGGGTGTCAGACCCATGTGTGTGTGTGTGGGGGGGTGATGAACCTCACCTCATCAGTGTCATCGGGGAAGTAGACTTTGTGGAAAATCTGGGTAGTCTTGTGCTGGATGGCCTCCACCTCTACCAGGTGAGGAGGGTACTTCCGGGACCCATTTCTGAAACATGGAGGGAGAGGGAGGGGAAGGATGCTCCTAGATCCACAAGACTAGGAAGCAAAGGAAAGAGAAGACTGCCCCCGACGGCGCCCCCCCCCCATGCCTGACCCTATCTTTAGGCCCAACAGTGGGGTCAGCTATGTTGCTTCCCAGAGCTCTGGGTTCCCAGCCAGTAAGTGGGATGGCAACTGGAGAAAGGGGAGGGAGAGCGAAGGGTGTGAATGAACTTCCCTGAGTCTGCAGGGAGGCCCAATAGCCACCCTCTTCAGTTCTCCAGAAGGCTTAAGCCTCTCAAGGAGCAACCAGGCTCCCCAGTGTAGCCAGCATGGGTTGCAGCCCCTGCCACATGAAGCTGGGGAACTCAGGGATAGTGCCCCCCTTTTACGTCCTCACCACCAAGGGTTTGCCCTGCAGCTGGGTGTGGCCAGATTGCCCCGCCCCCATACTTGCCCCAGCCCCTGTGGCTCCCACACCTCAAGGCTTTCTGGAGACGCTGCAAGCAGTCGATGGCCAGAGGACAGTGCTTGCGGGACTGCAGGAAACGCTGCACATGAGGCAGGAGGATGTTGCTGGGTGGGAAGAGGCCTGTGCACAGCCATAGCAGCTCCCAGCCCCGCTCTTCGCTGTACCTGTGGGAGGAGGACCAGAAGGAGTCACAGGAACCTGTGTGCCCTGGTGCTACACCTTCTGTCCAAAGCCCAGCACAGACACACATCCATGACAGCTAGAAACAAACAGTGCTGATCAATGTGGCCATGTGCCCATGCCGGGTCACATAGTAGCCAGCCCATCGGGACACAAGGTTTTTGTGCCGGTATGAAGGCCCACAGTTGCTCAGCTCTCTTTCTTCCACAAAGCCACACGTTGAGAGGGACAGTGTGGAAAGGAGTGTGGAATGTATACTGTGGCTGAGGTCCTGAACTGTCTGTTCTGTTAAGTCAGACCCCCTAGACCCCTGGTTGGATGGGTCTGATGGAGCACTGAGAGCCCTGTACAAGGTGGCATTAATGTAGTGTTTGAAGAACAAGACAAGTTCTGACACACAGAGATGACAGGTGACCCTGCCCAGGGAAAGACCTGGCACTGTGAAGAGAGTGGATGTGTTTGCTACCAGGATGGACCGTGCAAAAAATGTAGAGTGTAAAGACTGGAGAATGTGTCCACCATTCCAAGCAGATGGATATCCTGGGCTCTTCTAGCCCCAGAGCTACCTTGGGGCAAGCTGAACTTAGACCAGGTCTCTGTTGCCTCCAAAGGGGAGCAGGGCCAGTACATTGGTTCATCAGAAGGAATAAGTCATACCAAGTGCCAGCTGCAATCTGTCTTCATGCATCCTGGTATCACAGCAGAGAATTCCACACTTTTTGTTTGTTTGGGGGGGGAGTTGTTTTTGCTGTTTTGTTTTTTAAGACAAGGTTTCTCTGTGGCCTGACTGTTCTGGAACTCGCTCTGTAGACCAGGCTGGCCTCAAATTCACGAATCCCCCTGCCTCTGCCTCCTGAGTGTTGAGATCAAAGGCGTACACCACCACACCCAGCCTGAGGAGTCACCTATACTTTAACAGGTGCACTAGACCATCTAGAGACCAAACCCCAGTGATCCATGGAGTCTTACGTGGACAGCTAGTCCCAAAAAGAAACAGCATACACTACAAAACTCAGCCCTTCCCAAAATGATGAGGCCCAGACAGCTAACCATCAAGATGAGAGCCAGACACAAGGGGCTCACACAGTAAGACCATGACTTTCCTTTTTAACTGCTCTAAGAAAGGCTTTCCTTCTCTCTTAAGTGTGAGTTCTTTGGGAACTCAGCCACCAGATCCTTGTGGTTCATTTCTATAAATCTTCCCTCTGCTTATTTTGTCTTTGTAAATTCTTTAGCCTGCCTATATCACTGGCCTCTACAGGACTGCCCTGCACAGCATTTTGTTGCCTATACAGGGGTAGGGGGAAGGTGGAATTTTGCCTTGGCTTTCTTAGCTACTTAACCTGGTGCCTGTGCTGACTGACTAGGTGGTCCAGAGGCAGTTGATGGCTCCTGACTGGGCTTTAGGGCACAGACTAAGGAGGTTTTTAAACCCCTTGGAGAAAAGTCTTACTTCCCACCTGTGGGTGATGGACCCTGGCCAAGACTATTTGTCCATGGAATATGAAGGTAACAGAAAAGTGAGGGCTGCCTTTGCTTTCCCGCTGGGGATGTCCACACCCTCTCTGTGTTGCGTAGAAGGTAGTGGGAGCTTAGCCACGGTAACACACACTCTGAGGATTCCCTCTTTCTCCGCATCCTTCTTCCTACATTCCAGCATCTGCTGCTCTCCAGAGCATTAAGGAACACAGTTCATGGGAATTCAGGAACTACACATGAGGGACTCACCTCTCCCTCCAAGAACATCCTTTTCCTTTACGTGGTGGCTAACAGGGACCTCCACATCACCTTGTTGTAGGAGTTAGATAAATTAGATTTAGAAAATATATAGGAGTTTCTGATACTGTCTCTTAATTCGGGGCCTGAAGAGCATTATCAGCACGAAGTCAGCAAAAACAGGAAAGACTCAATAGACTGAAAAACAAGTTTGAAGTCAGGAAAACAGGAAAGACTCAATAGAATTGAAGAAACAAAGTATCTGGCCTGACATTGTTTTCAGCTGCTAAGTGGGCGGAGCCCAAATTAAGCTGAAACAGAGTTTCTCCTATTTGAGGACAGTGCGTGGAGCCCAGAAGAGAAGAGGCCCCTGATGCTAGAGAGCTCCAAGAGTCCTGCTGAAAAAACGGCTGGCCATTGATGGCCAGCTCTCTCCCTGAAGCAGAAAGAAGCCGGTGAGCAAAGAAAGCCTGAGCAAGACACCAAAAGGCCAAGGACTGGACCCTGTGGCTCAGCTTTTGCCTAGAGGGGTTTGATCTGTCCAAACAGTGGCCTAAAGGAAACGGTGTCTGGCTTTAAGGACTGAGGCAGAGCAGCTGAGTTCCTGATTCAAAAGAAGTAAGTTGGCCTGCAGACTGCTGGGGTCTCCTACAGAGAAGAAAGCATGAAGCCTTATTTAAGGTGAGACTGCAATAACCAACGACCCTGACGAACCTGCATCTGAGAGATCCAGAAGAAGGACTGCTAAGTGTGTTAAAGAATCTACAACAAAGACTGTGTTCCTGACGACTGAGGACCTGCCCCAGAGACTGTATCATTCTAAAAGGTTATGAAAGTGGTTGTTATGATTATCAATAGGTTTAGTGGATAGGTTAAAGGGGTTGTAGGAATTTATAGGATTAATAGTTAAGAAATTGTTGGTGTTTGTTATAAGTGAATTTAGTAATAAATAAATAAGTGTTAAATAATAATTTAAAAGTTCGGTTACACCTTGTAACAGTCGCTTCCCTGAGACGCATCTGTCCCAAAGACCATCTAAACTGGTACTCAAAATCTTTTTACCTCCATTAAGGAAATCGAAGGGTTCATTATGACTTTGGCCTAACCTGGAAAAACATTTACCACCCTAACCACTTGCTGTGTGTATGAGGGGAGTTACCTGGCCTTAGCATGTGCCTTGGCTAGCATGTGTCACAACCAGGACAACTTCTACCATGGTACCTGATACAGAATTGAACTGGTCAAATCAGGCCACTGCTATAAAAGACAATGGGGGAGGGACCTTCTGGGACTTTATATTCAACTATCTAGCAGAAGGATGGCAAAGGCTATTTTCAAATATTTTAACCATTACAAGATGCAGGAAGTAACATAGGGATTGTTCTGGGATCTCACCACCTTTCAACATAGGCTAGCAGAAGCCATGTGCAAGTATTCCAGTTTGGACCACAAAGACCAAAGCCATCCTGGTATTATTGTGGTAATTAGCATGCAGCCAGGAAGCAGCCAGACTAACAGAGAGGGGTACAATAGATGGATATCTGCTCAGTTATTGTGCTTAAAGCTTTTTGAGTAAATCAAATAGGTCTCTGTCTCATTATTTGGAAGCTAGCCAGGTTAGAAAAAGCTAACACCTTTAAATTTCCAACGACAAATGGGTCCCTGAGACTACAAGAGCTCCCATATTTTCCATCTCTATGAATGAACTTCAGATAACCCTAGACGAGGCAGGGACCTACGTGGCATTCCTTACAGATATGGAGCAACTTTTTCTGCTCTGAACACCCTTTCTGATTTAACATTCCAGACTCAAATCCTCACTAGTTTTAATGGCAAGCCCCAACCAACCCATTTTGTGCCCCTCTTAACATGTATGGTATGTAAATGCATTTTCATCCATTCCTTCCTAGTCCTTCCTAGCTGCCCTGTTTCCCTCCTAGTTAGGGACTTCATGTTTAAACTCTAGACCCATCTAAGACTTTTTGAGACACCATAGACCCTTATCCTAACAGTCTCTTGTCCTGTAATGTCCTTAAAGACCATCCCTGTAATCTCTGCTATAGTCTCATAGCCCAACAAGCTCTCCATATAGTCTGAGGTATCTCCACTCCTGGGCACTCATTAACAGCCACTCTAGTTACAATAGTCCTTAAGGACTCTTAGTGACTTTCCTTATAGGAAAGTCCAAATATCCTTAAAAGTCTAATGTGCAAAAAAGGCTTACAGACTCTCATTGATAAGTTCTTGTCACTCACTATGCAACACTCCTACCTTGGCATTTAAAGAGTCATGTGGCTCCTACAGAATGGTCCCCAGTCTTACCTAGGAGTAGGGCCATAAATGAGGCTGTGGTCCTAATTCATTCCACAATTCCCAATCCTTACACTCTCTTAGAACAGATCTTAAGGATATATTAATTTGTACTCCTATCTGCCCAGACCCTCCATTCTGATTTGCTTTGAAATGGCAGGACCCCTTTACCTAAGTTATTCCATAGATTACCTGGACTGCCTTACCTCAGAGGTTCTGGGGTAGTCCCAACCTTTTTGGATAAGCTTTAGCCGAAAGTCCTGCAACCCTTAAATTCCCCACTTGGGAGGACTTGCCTTGAGTACACTGGCAATTTATTAAACTGTAGCTTATGCAAACCCACTGCAGATCAAAACACTGTCCTGACTCATCAAAAACTACCCTCACATGGCTATAAGACTTCTTCAAGACCAAAACTCCCTACAAAGGAGTCACCTCCTGAGTCTTTCTCATCAGCACTAGGGGCAGAATTTCCCATCAGCACCAGGGTCTCATTTTGACAGAATTCTAACCACAAAACAATAGCTAAGGACCTTCCTATGAAATCTACAAAATTCAAGCCTGTAAGCTAAGCCTTACTACAAGACTTTGAGGGGACCAGAGGAAGGGTGTTCCATTAGACCCCTGAGATGGTATGAGCCCTGGACTTCCAAAAACAGGCACTTAGCTCTGCCCCAGGATCTTACTAAGCCATATTCGTATGCATATGGCTTATCCAATTATCCACATGATGTGGGCAAAAGGGACTCTCACCAGAAGTTTTAACTCAAGCACTGAGACTTGCCCAGTGCTCAGTTGTTTATCTTCCAAGTCATTAGCCCTGATGGTATGAGGCTGCTCCCTTGCCTTAAGACACTTGCAATCATGACTCTCTTGGTTGGAAGGACTTTGAATCAACCCTGGAACAGAGTGTGATGGCTTTTCACTGGGGCACAATTCCGTCTTGGAATTCTCCTCCTATTTTCTTGCAGCATATACCAGTAAATCCTGTTTTCTGGTCTGGGTAAAGACTTTTTCCCTACCTGTGTTACAGGCCCTCCACACCCACCATCTCACACAGAGTGGAAGGTGAAGCTGGGCTGAGGAGCCAGGTAGAGCTCTCCCTGGTCTCTGAGGTGAGCTTGGGCTTGACTTTCCACTCCTGCCTCAGGTTAGCCCAGTAAGAAAGTGAAGGAGGAATATCCTGTAGGCACAATTCTCCCAGTGCAGCATTTCCAGACAGACCATTGGGCAGATAGCCAACTCAGCCTGAGTCAGTACAGGTGTTAGGAATGGTCACTAGGAGGGCTGGGGTGTGGATTTAGAGGACTGCTCTAAGGGATGCCCCTTCTTGGCACTTGGCAAGTTGACCTTGGGCCCCAGGCCAGGCTGATGAGAACAGCCTACTGCAGATGAGGCCTCACTGCCTCAAGAAGTCCCCACCTGTGTCTGCTCACCTGATGTGATTGTCAGTCAGTTGCTTCAGGATCTGAACGTATGCCTCATCTTTGAGAGGCTCAGCTTTCAGTGCCCCTTCAAAGATCTGGTCAGTGAGCTCATTGATGGATCGTGTCCTCTTGGATGGGTAGTCACCCATGTACTTGAGCACAGGTGGGAGGCCGTCAAGGAAGGTCTGTGGCTGAAGGGGATACCCTGGCCTAGGATATAGGAGGCCAGGCTCTCCCAAGCCTGGATCTCTGAGTTACATAGTAGATGTGGTCTGATCACCATTTCTCTTCCCTTCCCCATCATGGCCACTCTTCCTCAAGCCCTGCTCCTACATCCAAGGCAGCAAGAAAACATTTGTCTAATCACAAGTCTGACTCGCCCCTGTTCATGGGACACAGACTAATATAGTGCTGTGTGTCTGTGTTGCTGGGTACTGACCCCAGAGCCTTGGCCTGCTAGACAAGCATTGTACCAACCAGTTGTATCTCCAGAAGCTACAGCATTTTACCAGACCCTGGGAACCTTTCTTTGACATACATCTGCAGCCCAGATGTGCTAAATTATTTCATGCTCTTGAAATAGCCCTGCTGATTTGCCTCGGGGCCTTTGTGTATGCCACCCCCCTCCAGGAAAGCCCACCCTATAGGTTGGGTCAGGTCACTTCACGGGCTGGCACTATCAGCCTGATTCTGGCCTGCTTGGCATCCTTATGTGGCCAAGGGCTGGCTCTCCTCAGGGCTTTGTCTCTGTGCCTGGCCCAGCACAGGGCAAAATGCTTATATTTCAGCAGAATGGCAAGAACAAGGGAGGTGGTTGGTGAGGCTGTCCCTTGCATACTGTGAGGTGCCATGTACCCAGTCAGGGTCTTCCATCTGTCCCCAGGACTCACCAAGTTCTATGGAGAAAAGTCCTGCCACACTCTGCCCTGAGTACCGTCCCTGATACCCTCCAGCCCCCGTGACAGTGGATATCAATGAAGGCCATGCAGGCTTCCTGGGAGAGTTCTTCACTGCCCAGGATCTTCTTGAGCAGGGCCTGCTTGAGTGGCTCTCGTGTGTGGCTCCACAGCCGGTCTTTACCACGGGCTTTGCACACCATGACACGGCTCAGCGTGTGCTTGGGTGGGGGTCTGTCAGGTGTGGAGATGGTCAGTACCTGCCCCACCACAGGAAGCTGGGTAGAGAACCCCTTCCCCACTGCTCTTCTGCCATGCTTTGCAAAGCACACAGTGCCACCTTCTCCAGGAGCCTCTGCCCTGCCCCCAGGCACCCTCAGCCAGAGCCAAGCACCCTGAACTGCAACATTCATCTTCCTGCCCAGTCCCCTCCCTGTGCCCCAGGGCACAGGACATGCTTGGGTGGCACAGGTACCACCCACAGGAAGAAAGGATGAGATGAGACCACACAGGAGGCTCATCCTGGACAACAGAAACTGCCTATGCTGCCCCTGACCTGGCCCTGCTCACAGGTGGGGGCTTCCCAAAGTAGCCGCCCATCCTTGTCCCAGACCCATCACGCAGCATCACCTGAAGTAATCGTAGGAGAACTCCTCCAGCGTGTAGGGTTTGGAGCGCACCTCTGGCTCTGCTGTGCACAGCTGCAGAAGCCGGACAACGTCCTGCCTCTGGTCTGGGGTCATGGTGACCAGGGCCTGGGAGGCAAGTGACAGGTAGTTCATGTCAGCTGTTCAGCTAGGGCCACTGGGAAAGCTGGAACCTTCCAGAATGGGGTGGGGAGACATGGTCTCTATGGGGGTGGACCCTGAGCCTTTTGTTCCTGTGTCTCAAGCATGCTGTGCTTAGAACAACCCAGACTCATGAGCCTTGCACAGGAGCTGCCTGGAGAACTCTGCTGAATCATTGTGGACCAGAAAAAAAGAGACCCTCGCCCAGATGTGGCCCCATTTTCCTTCAGACATTGTGACAATGAGCCTGCATCCTTACCCCTAGGCCCCTCCTCAACTGATTTTGGTAGATACCCATACATCAAGTCCGTGGTCCCCTAAGACTCCAGGGCTATCTACACAGAAGATGTGGATCATTAGTGAATTACAACCCTTCATTCTAATCACCAAGTATGAGAAGAAGAAGAGTAAGGGAGGGTCCAGGGGAGACTCCCAGTGCAGGCCACATACCACAATCTCCCGTGGCGGCAGGGTAACAGTGGGCATGACGTATACACAATCCGTGGGGAAGTCCCCACGCTGCTTGGTCCTCTCATTGATGCCATTGGCCCAGCCCGAGTTCATAACCTGCTCACCGGTGTCATGGTCAAGAATGATGAGATCTCCCTTGGCAAAGCTGAGGAAGCCTGAGTCCTCACCAGCTTTGCAGCAGGATGAGCGGATTCACATGTGGGCAGAAAACGGGGCTGGGTTGGAACATCTTCCTTTGGGCTGATGACATTTAAGCTGCGGCTCCTCACTGGGGCTCTATATCATCTGTCACTGTGCATATTTTTTTGTGCAAACCCCATACCCTGATTTAGTCACCAGAATGGGTCACCCTCCTTCTCAGAGCCCATCTCCTTCTTCCTCACTCCTGGCCTTCCTCCCTCCTCTTGCTGTTTTTCAATCAAGCCACTGAAATTGTGGTTTTGGAGGCACCAGCTTTCTCCTGCCTCTGCGCATGGCTCTCTTCTGCTTTCTCCCTCTGACCCCTCCTCACTTATGCATCCTCCGTGGACTATGCTGCATGGAGAGTCTGACCTCTGAGTTCCCACAGCCTCCGGGTTTCCATTGTCACTGTGCTATTGCAGGGCTTCCACCATTTCCCCTTTTCTCCCCACGGGGTCTGGGCTCCATATTGCTCAAAAGGGGTGCCAATTGTGTTATCAGGTATAGAGGACCCCATATAACTTGGAGCTGGCAATAGAAGCTAAGTTACAGTTATAGAAGGAGTGTGTAGGGGAGGAGTACCCAATGGAGTGCAGGTAAAGGTAGTTCTGCCCTGGGTTCAAGATCTAGAAAATATAATAATAAGGCACCAGCCACCTGTTGTAGGGGAGGGCCTTATCAGTTTATAGTCTGCCTACAATCCTTAAGCACCCGTGTCAGCAGTCACTCACCAGGGTTGGGATTGTCCTGCAGTGCCACCACATACTTAGACCTCTTCCGTAGCCCCTCCAGGAAGGTGACCACTAGGTCACGGATGTCCTCAGCATTGCTAGATGTGAAGGTGTACTCGTCCCCTTTAATGGTGGCCAGTGTAAAGCTGGGGGCCGTCAGTTTTGCTCCCCTACAGGACCAACACGGAGAACAGGGCCCAGCCGGGGTCAGCCCTGCCAGGCCCGAGTGACAAGTAGCACAGCCCAGGTCAGAGCAGCCCAGTGAGAGCAAGATGCGGCACTCCCTGAAGGGGACCAAGGCCAATCTGTCAGAGTGTCCCAGACACCCAGACAGGGCCCTGCCAGGGCAAGACCTGGCCCGCTGGGGTGATAAACTCAAACATATCACCCTCTAAGACAGGCATAGCTATGGGTACAACCAGGTCTTGTTCAGAAGAGGCCCACTCTGGCCCATCTATGTCCCTGTTCACTATTCAAGGCTCAGTTTAGATGCCTCTTCCACCAGGAAGTCCCCCCTACCCTTGTCATACCTGAGACACATTCCC
This sequence comes from Lophiomys imhausi, assembly GCA_907164525.1. NCBI lineage: Eukaryota > Metazoa > Chordata > Mammalia > Rodentia > Muridae > Lophiomys > Lophiomys imhausi. The sequence continues at coordinate 24,026,735 of CAJQZJ010001826.1, read as the reverse complement.
ACAAGCCCCAGACAGATGCTCTGGGATGCACTGGGCTGTGGAAGGCGGCTATTCCAGGACCTCACCACCTTCTGGTGGCAAAGAACTCCCCACAGGTAACACTGATTGTGTCCCTGACCCCAGGCACTGTACCCTCTCCTCACATCACTCTGTCTGTTCCCTGGTGGCCATCCCCACCTACTGCTGGAGACAGCCATGATCTCTGGGAAGGACATCTCCAGAAGCACCTGCTCCTGCTCATCCACGAAGTAGACACCTGTCCAGTTGACAGCCACGATGACATCACTCTTGGGGAGGGGAGGGCCTGGGACAGAGACAGAGGCTCTGAGAGGGGGACCTCCCTGATCTTGGGGCTCGATCCTCCCTGATCCTCATAAGTACAAGAAGATGGCTTCGGCAGCAGGTTACTGATTCCTGGTTCATAAATAAGGAGCGTGAGGTTCGGCATGGTTACCTTATGGAGTGAAAGTCAAAAAGTGGTGCGAGGAGAATTCTGGCTCGAGAAACAGCCCCAGTCCCCTTCCTACCTCTGATCCCTGCTCTGCACCAAGGTGAGGTGTAGGGAGAGTTCAGACAATTGAATCCCAGGGTTGTCTGTGGCTCTGAGAGCTGGCAATTCTGGGAAGCCCAGAATGAGCTCAGGGCTGACGTGGAGCAGATGCCCAGCAATGACCATAAAGGCAAGCAGAAATGATGGGCTGTGTGGGTCAGCACCAGCCAGTCACTCCCCCTCAGCTACAACCACCCAACCTTGGCTTCTTGGGAACAGTCCATCAAAACAGCCCATCTATAACCTGGCTACCCTCGTCAATCCATAGTGGGGGCTTTAATCATCAGCTGTTCAATCCAGTGGGCCATGAGCACCTACTAGTCATCACTGACTGCATAGGTAGTACCTGAGAAGATCAGGCACCTGCGGAAAGATAACCACCCTCCTCTGCATGGCTGGGGCCAGAGCCAGGGCTAGAGATGGGCAGATACCTGAGAATTTGTAGGCTTCATAAAACCTGGAGAAAAGTAAGGGCCACTTAAAGCGGGCATAATTGACGACATCTTCTTTGACCTTTTGGGTGTCAGTTCTCCTCTGGGCATAAATTCCCTGCAGAGGACAAAGCGCAATAAGTATCAAAATGCAATGGGAGGCTTTAGAAACTAGCTGTCCCTGGTGCCAGGTGAGGGGTTAGGAGCCTCTGCTCCCATCAGCCCTCACGCACCCCCGCTGCACTGCATTCTCTTGTTCAGTCAGCATCAAAACTCTTTCGAGTTTTGTTTCTGTGTGTGTCCCAGGCACAAAAGAAAAACATAGCTGCCACCCACAGGGAATTCCCAGTGCAGTGGCCCAGCCAATGGTTGGACCAACGGGAGGCACAGGCTGTGTGGGGAGGCATGAGAGAGAGATGTAGCATCATGGCACAGAAAGCTGAGTCCCAAGAGTGGGCTTCTGTAGGATGGACAGGCAGGTGTAGGAGTGAGCAGTGTCAGTGGATAAGAGGAGAGGCTGGAAGTCAGGCCTGGCAAGAGATGCTGTGCTACTCCTATCAAGGAGCAACATTCTGTTTCCTGGTAAGAACTCCATGGTCCTGGGGCAGAACTGAGGGATCAGAAGGAATACGTGGCCTTGACAATAGATAGACCCAGCCCCAGATAAAAGTGCTCATGTCAACCACATATAGTTCATTGCCATCCACAGAGAGGGCCAATGGGGTCCCAGGCCTGGGGAAACAAGCATTAGCTGAGAGTCTGATGTGGCCAATTTAATCTCGAAGTGTTCAGAAAATATGCATGTGTATTGTGTGGTGAGAAGCCACAAAGCTGAAGTTCAGGGGTAATGAACCAGCAAGTCCAGGGAAAATGAACATGGCAATGAGGGGCCCTCAACTTGCAGCTTCTCTGCATGCTTGAAATGGCTTTGGGATAATTTTTTAAAATTTCCTTCTAAGTCCTTGTATTCAAGTCTTCACATCCCAGGATACACCTTTGAAGATAAGGTCTATTAGAAGTGGTCAATATGAGGTCTTTCACAGGGCCCTATCCCAACAGGCTGTGTCCTTATCAGAAGAAACAATGAGGACACAGGTGCATAAGACCACAGAGGAGGACAGTAAAGAGCAAGCAAGGCAGGAACCTCAGGGGAAACCAGACCAGCAACACTCTGATCTCAGCCCCAGGCTCCAGAACTAACATGGAAGTGTCTGTGGTTCCCAAATCCAGTGTGGCTTCTTCCCGCCCCCTTTCTGGAAGGCATCCACATTCACATCTGTCCAGTGCAGGAGGGCCCAGGGCCCTGGGACAGACACTCAAAGGTGTTGTGATCTAGGGACAGACAGAACTCAGCTGCAGATGACAGGAGAACATGTCTGTCCCACTTGTGGCTTGCTCCCCAAGGCCTGACTACAAAATAAAATGAATACTACCACACCACCCAAGGCGACACATGCCTTGCTCAAAATAAATACTGGGGCAGATGGGGAGGCAGAGAGCTGGGAGCCGAGGCTGTTTGGGAGGCAAATAGACAGGTTCCAGGGACTTGCCATACATCACAGGGGAGCTATAAGAGATAACCAAGAAGAGACTTTCTCCTGAGAAATGGAGGGATGCTAGAAGGAAACACTCAGGAGGAGAGAAGGCCAGGCCTGGAGAAACCCTTGGCATCCAGAACAAGATGGGTCTACAGGGAACTAACCAGAGAAGGTGAGAAGTGGGTGGAAGGTACCACAGGAGACCTGGATGAGGAAGAGGCTTGTCTGTAGGGCATAACAGACTATCCATAGGGATCTCCAATAACTGCAGCTAGGATTAGTCTGCTCTGATATGGCAAGGCCTTGGAAAGAGGTACTCAGATTCCCTCAGGACAGCCCACACCCAGCTACTGTGTTGGAGAAGGGTCTTGTGCACAGTTCTCAGATGCTGATTTCAGTGCCTTGAGATGTGGTTATCACCTTACCTGAGGAATTCTCTGACTGGCTTTAATAAAAAGGCTGGCAACCCATATATGGTCAGAGAGAGAAGAGGAAAGCAGGACTTTCTGGGAGAGGAGAAAGGAACTCTGGGAAGAAGATAGAAAAAAAAAAGCCCCTTTTTGCCAGGAGACATGGAGGAAGACAGAAGTGGCTGTGGGCTCAGAAGGTTCAGTGAGCCATGTCACTGGTTGGGACTAGGTGGTTGGGTTAACTTAGGTGAGCTAGTTGAGAGTCTGCCCAGCTAAGGCCTAAGCATTGAAATATTAAAAGGTCTTGGTGTATTTATTTTATGGGCCAGGAAGGCTGCCCTGAGTCTTAGGCCTCTTCACCTGAAGACATAAGTCTATGGGTCTTTTACTACATGTTAGTGCCCAATGTGGGCTTGAACCCATGACCCTGAGATTAAGAGTCTCTTGCTCTACCAATTGAGATAGCCAGGCAAATTGCTGAGCACATATAGACTGGACAGCCAACGTTCCAGTTTAGCTTTTTTTTTTTTTTAATACTAGACCATTTTCCCATTTTCCTTTGGATCCCCAAAAGGAAACTATACCCCAAAACCAGCAGGAAGCAATTTTAAGAGAGTGACGCCTCATTCCCAAAAGGCAGGATGGGTGATTTTTTGGTTGTTTGGTGGGTTATAGATGTTTGTTGTAGTTTAGGAGAATTGGTTGCAAGTTGTTATATGGTTTTGATCAGGGAGTAAACAAGGTATCAGAGGTTACACTCAGGAATTTCTCTTTCCTTTTCTTTTCTCTATCCTTCTTTCTCTCTTATGTAGGAGGAGAAGGGTTAAAAAAGGGAGGATATAGAATAATATAGGAATAATAAGAAAAAAGGGTAGATTGTTGAATCTACTCTTATAGATCTTTGTATATGGATAAAAAATTAAGAATATATTTGGGGGCTGGAGAGATGGCTCAGGGTTTAAGAACACTGGCTGCTCTTCCAGAGGACCTGAGTTCAATTCCCAGAACCCAGATGGCAGCTCACACTGTCTGTAACTCCTGTTCCAGAGGATCTAACATCCTCACACAGACATACATGCAGACAAAACACCAATGTACATAAATAAAAATAAATATTAAAAAAGAATATATCTGGTTATATTGGTATAGATTTTGTATATAATTTTGCATAGTGATACAAAATTAAGAGTGTTTTTGGTTACATTGGTATAGATCTTTGTATATTGATACAAAACTAAGGTTATATTTTGGTTGCAACATACTATGTATCAACTCTTTTTAAGATATTGTACCTATGTAATTCTTAAAAATTCTATGTGAAATGGGACACAATGAAAGCAGTGCTATGAGGAAAGTTCATAGCACTAAGTGCCTTCAAAAAGAAAATTGTGACAGCTCATATTAGCGAACTAACAGCTAAACTGGAAGAACTGGGGAATAAAAAAGAAGCAAACACTCCCAAGAGGAGCAGAAGGCAGGAAATCATCAAACTTAGGGCTGAAATCAACAACTTAGAAACAAAAAGAACAATACAAAGAATCAATGAAACCAAGAGTTGGTTCTTTGAGAAAATCAACAAAAAGACAAACCTTTAGGCAAACTAACAAGAAGACAGAGGGAAAATACCCAAATCAGTAAAATCAGAAATAAAAAGGGAGAAATAACAACAGACCTCAGAGAAATATAGAGAATCTTTAGGTCTTACTTCAAAGATCTGTACTCCACAAAATTTGAAAACCTAAGCAAAATGGACAATTTTCTTGATAGATTCCACCTACCAAAGTTAAATCAACATCAGGTTAACAGATTAAACAGCCCTATAACCCCTAAGGAAATAGAAACAGTCATTAAAAATCTCCCAACCAAAAAAAGCCCAGGGCCAGATGTTTTCAGCACAAAATTCTACCAGACCTTCAAAGAAGAGCTAATACCAATACTCTTTAAATTCTTCCACAAAATAGAAACAGAAGGAACACTGCCAGACTCATTCTACAAGGCCACAGTCACCCTGATTCCTAAACCACACAAAGACCCAACAAAGAAAGAGAACTTCAGACAAATTTCCCTCATGAACATAGATGCAAAAATACTTAATAAAATACTGGCAAACCGAATCCAAGAACACATCAAAAGTATCGTACACCATAATCAAGTAGGCTTCTTCCCAGAAATGCAAAGATGGTTCAACATACGAAAATCCATCAACGTAATTCACCATATAAACAAGCTGAAAGAAAAAAACCCACATGATCATCTCGCTAGATGCTGAAAAAGCATTTGACAAAATCCAACACCCCTTCATGCTAAAAGTCCTGGAGAGAACAGGCATACAAGTAGCATAACTAGAAATAATAAAGGCAATATACAGCAAGCCAGTAGCCAACATCAAATTAAATGGAGAGAAACTTGAAGCATTTCCTCTAAACTTAGGGACAAGACAAGGATGTTCACTTTCGCTATATCTCTTCAACATAGTACTTGACGTTCTTGCTAGAGCAATAAGACAGCTAAAGGAGATCAAGGGGATACAAATTGGAAATGAAGAAGTCAAATTATCCCTATTTGCAGATGATTTGATAGTATACATAAGTGACCCCAAAAATTCCACCAGAGAACTCTTACAGCAGATAAACACCTTCAGCAAGGTGGCTGGATACAAAAATAATTCAAAAAATCAGAAGCCCTTCTTTATACAAAAAAGGGCTGAGAAAGAAATTAGAGAAACAACATCCTTCACAATAGCCACAAATAATATAAAATACCTGGGGGTAACTCTAACCAAGCAAGTGAAAGACCTGTATGACAAGAACTTCAAGTCTTTGAAGAAAGAAATTGAAGAGGACATCAGAAGATGGAAAGATCTCCCATGCTCATGGATAGGTAGGATCAGCATAATAAAAATGGCCATCCTGCCAAAAGCAATATACAGATTCAATGCAATTCCTATCAAAATACCACCACAATTCTTTATAGACCTGGAAAAAAGCAATTCTCAGCTTTATATGGAATAACAAAAAAACCCAGAATAGCTAAATCAATCCTGTACAATAAAAACACACATCTGGAGGCATCACCATCCCAGATTTCAAGCTGTACTACAGAGTAATAGTAATAAAAACACCATGGTACTGTATAGAAACAGACCAGTGGATCAATGGAATTGAATTGAAGACCCAGAAATGAACCCACACACCTATGATCTCTTAATTTTTGACAAAGAAGCCAAAACCATACAATGGAAAAAGGATGGCATCTTCAACAAATGGTGCTGGTCCAACTGGATGTTGACATGTAGAAGAATGAAATTAGACCCATACTTATCACCTTGTACAAAACTTAAGTCCAAGTGGATCAAAGACCTTAACATAAGGCCAGACACACTAAATCTATTAGGACAGAAGGTGGGGGAAACCCTGGAATTCATTGGCACAGGTGACAACTTCCTGAATAGAACAACAGCTCAGGCTCTAAGACCAACAATCAATAAATGGAACCTCATGAAACTGAAAGTCTTCTGTAAGGCAAAAGACACTGTCATTCGAACAAAACAGCAACGTACATATTAGGAAAAATCTTCACCAACCCCACATCTGACAGAGGGCTAATATCCAAATTTTGCAAAGAACTCAAGAAATTAAATCCCAAGAAACCAAATAATCCAATCAAAAAATGGGGAACAGAGCTAAACAGAGAATTCACAAAGGAAGAATCCCTAATGGCTGAGAGACACTTGAAGAAATGCTCAGCATCCTTAATCATCAGAGAAATGCAACTCAAGATGACTCTGAGATACCATCTCACACCTGTCAGAATGGCTAAGATCAAAAGCTCAAATGACAGCACATGCTGGTGAGGTTGTGGAGAAAGGATATACATACCATTTCTGGGTATACATCCAAATGATTCCTCACCAAATCACAAGGAAGTTTCCTTATCTATGTTCATAGCAGCCTTATTTGTAATAGCTAGAAACTGGAAACAACCCAGATGTCCCTCAACTGAGGAATGGATAAAAAAAAAAAAAAAACTGTGGTACATCTACACAATGGAATACTACTCAGTCATCAGAAACAACGAAATCATGTAATTTGCAGCCAAATGGATGGAACTAGAGAAGCTCATCCTGAGTGAGCTAACCCAGACTCAGAAGGATGCACATGGCATCTATACACTAATTGTCGGATTTTAGCCATATAGTACAGGATATCTATACTACAACTAATGCACCGAAGGAAACAGAAACATAGACTTTGCTTCCTATCAATGAGACACTTTGCCCTAGTGATGGTGTCTTGTAGGCCCCCAGTGTATGAGGAGGCTCTTGGCTCTCATATGACTACTGAACTGGGGTGGGGGACTGTTATGTAGGGACACTCCACTCCAGGGCATGGAAGGGATAGGGAGTAGAGGGTGGAAAGCTGGGACTGGGAGGGGTGAAAGAGGGCACTGTGATGAAGATGTGACCTTAAGTAATAAATAAATATTAAAAAAATTCTATGTGAAGTTCTAGTCCTTTTGAAAGCAACTATCACAAACTGTTTAGGGTAACTAAGAAATGCAAGTTAATAGTCAATCAAACTTGTGATTTTGTTAGGTACTAGTTTAGTTAGTTACAGATGTTTTCTAAGTTAATCAGATATTAAGTTGCTAGAGACAAGCAATATTTGCCTATTCAAATATACTGAGATAGGTAGATGGTCTTCAAAAACCTCACAGATCTATAGAATATGGCATTTAAAGATGTTTTATTAATTTAAGACTTTTTTGAAATTAAGACACGTCATCTCCTGGCAGCATCCCCATTCTACTTCAAAGAAGATGATGAGAATTAAAGAATCTCCATTTCGAGATGACTGCTTTAGTGGCAAGCTAGCCATTTGGCAATGAAAAAGTCCTTGCTTCAACTGTAGACAGAATGCTGCCCGAAATGAACAAAACTTGGAAGCAGGTAAGTTGACAGCCTAGCTCTGCCAAGACAGGATGGGCAAATCTTTCATAATTCCTGCTTTACAATTAACGTCTGTCAGAGATACTGGGCCAAAAGGTTGAAGACAGATGCTCCAATGTATTGAGAGAAATTGGGAACTGTCCAGGCAGCCAGCTGTCTGTCATTTCTTAGTTTTGGAAGCTGCTTGTTCTTTTTATTTATCCTGTTTATTCAAATAATGTTTATCCTTCTCAGGCCTCGATTGTGGTTGAAGACTAGATAGTTATAGTCTCACAGTAAGGTTTAAGTTGTTTAGGAATTAAAAGGATGTTTTAGTTCTAAGAAGATATCTTTAGGTTGGTTATACAAATTAAGATAGAAATTGAGTTAGGTATAGAACTTTAAAGTCATCAAGATAAGATAGATAATAGACTTTTTTCCTAAATTGTCAAATACATATAAAGTGGATATTGGAAATGTATATCATACATTATAGTTTTCATAATTATTTCAAATTTTTCTAATTGTATATAGTTTATTGTTATAAGAGAAAGAGCCTATTATTTGATTAAAAGGGGGAGATGTTGGAGAAGGATCTTGTGCATGGTTTTCAGATGTTGATTTCAGTGCCCTGAGATCTGGTTACCACTCTACCTGAGGCATTCTCTGACTGGCTTTAATAAAAGGATTGACAGTCAATAGATGGACAGAAAAGGAAGAGGAAAGCAGGACTTCCTGGGAGAGGAGAAAGGAACTCTAGGAAGAAGAAAGAAAAATGGCCCCTTAAACCAGGAGACACAGAGGGAGACAGAAGTGACTATGGGCTCAGAAGGTACAGTGAGCCATGTCACTGGTTGGGACTAGGAGGTTGGGTTAACTTAGGTGAGCTAGTTGAGAGTCTGCCCTGCTAAGGCCTAAGCACTGAAATATTAAAAGGTCTTGGTGTATTTATTTTATGGGCCAGGAAGGCTGCCCTGAGTCTTAGGCCTCTTCAGCTGAAGACATAAGTCTATGGGTCTTTTACTACACTACTGCTTCTGCTCTACTTATGTAGGGCCCTTTGGCTCCAGAAAGATTTTACCATAGTAGGTTATGGCCTAATACTTTGAAAGGAGCCTGCACTCAGAGTTCCCAAGTAGGAAGGTACTGGAATTTTAGGAAAAAGAGTAGTACATTTCCTTGACAACCCCCTGCGTGGTTACTCAGAGAGCACAGCATTGTACATAACTAGAGAGGTCACCCTCAATAGCAATGACCCGAGGATCCCTCAAGAGACCTCAGGACCAGTCTTGAGCCTTCTGTGTCCCAGGTACCCAGCCCAGAGGAAGTGACAAAAGACACATGAATGATGCCCATGATGGGGGATAGGAATGGGGGCAGGAGGCCCTGGTCCCCAGCAATTCCCAGGCAGATAACATCAGATGCAAGCTGTGATGCCTCAGATGCTCAGTGCTGCCCCTCCTTCGAGCCTGTCCCTCTCCCTACCTTCTTGTGGGCAGCAATAGCCAGCTGTGCCCACTTCTCGAGAGTCTTCAGGGGTGTGATCTCCCGGTCAGGAATGTAAGTGGGCACGAGGCTCAGCAGACGTTCCAGAATCATCTCAGAACCATAGTCCACAAAGTATTGCTGGGAGGCCAGCTCAGCCAGGTCATCCTCCTGAGGAGAGCACACACCATCACCACCCAACCCCAGGGATGCCCTTCCAGTCCGGGCCCCCCCACCAGTCATGCCTCCTGTAGCAAAGGGGGATCCTCACCCTCAGGACTCTATCTTCTCCCTGTCTCACTGTGCAGGGCAACTATGAGGTCCCTAAGGCCACAGCCACACTGTTGCCCTGTGCCTGGTCCCCTTGGCACCAGCGCAGAGCTGGTTTCTGTCCAAGGGCACAGAAACTGAGCAAAACAGAGCAGCCAGCCTATTTGATGGTGGCCAGACAACTACAGCTTGGTCCTGCATGAAAGCCACTTGGGTCTAGAAGAAAATAAAACAAACAACACAACACAACAACAAGCTGGAGAGATGGCTCAGCGGTTAAGAGCACTGCCTAGTGCTCTTCCAAAGGTCCTGAGTTCAATTCCCAGCAACCACATGGTGGCTCACAACACAACAACAAAACCCGCCTGTCTGGGAGAGCAGGACACCAGAAATGGTCTGATTTGGAGGATGACAGCACTGTGCTGTCTCCATCTCCATCACTGTCACTGCCCAGGAAGAGTCAACTCGGTAACAGCACAGCTCTACTTCAGAGAGCCAGGCGAGTGTCTAGTTCTCTGTCTACCTGGTGCCCAGCAGCCAGGGCAGCACTCCCCCGGGGCTCCTTGGGTCCCTGTAGAGTAGCAGGATGATAGGGAGGCTCTCAGGGACCTTGTAGGCAACTGCTATTTTCCAATGTGTGAAAAATGTTTTCAATTTTAGTAGTCACTATGGTGGCTCTAAAATATTCTGAATATTAGCCTATCAGCCATCACTACCACCACTAGCCTTGTCACCAGTGTCACCTTTGCCACCAACAGCAATAAATACCATCATCAGCACTGACATAGTCACCAACACCAACCACTCTCAGCATCAACACTGTGTCCATCTTCACCCTGCCGTCACCAACAGAGCCACAGGTACTGGTAGCACTGCATTATCTTAAGAGCAAGACTTTCAGTTCTGTCCCAACAAGGATATAACTGAGACACACCTGCAAACCCTGGTCTAAATGATTGTGTCCTCTCCCTCAGAGCAGTTCCTAGACTAAGAACCATTCCACAAGTGTGTCCACTGGGCAGTACATGTACCGCACATGTGCAACTGCAGAGTTCCCTTCCAGTGGGGAATCAGCATAGCTTTCTAAGCATCCACTTCACACAGCTTATGAGAGCATTGAATCCACAAAGAACCCAGGAGATGTCCAACTGTTACCAGGCCAGCCTCAACTCAGAATAGCCACTATGTTCCCTTGGGGCTCACGTACCTTCTCACACCTGTACTCCCCAAACTTGACTCCTCGCACCACCTGCTGGTAGATAAGGTTGGTGGCCACGTTGTCCTCTGAGGGGTTGTGCCAGGGTGTGAAGACCTCTTTTCTAAAGAAGAGCCTCCACGGAGCGTTGCGCTCCTGGGCACCCTGCTCCTTGGCGTACTGCTCACACTGGGAGATTGCATCCATGACATGGTCACTGCCACTGCCCAGGGAGGATACCTGTGGGCAGAGGAGAGAAGGCAGTAGGAGGACAGGCAGGCACAGAGTCAGAGAAGGACTTCAAAGGACCATCCGCTGTGTGAGTATAGATAGAGGTCTGAGGCCCAGAGGAGGCAGGAATGTGTCCTAGGTCCCCTGGAAGGGTGATCTCATACACAAGCTCTCAGCCGGCTTGTAGCATGCACAGTGACTGCCTTTTAAGGCTTAGTAGTGGGCATGCATATGGGGGAGACCTTTTTTTCTCAGAGCAAGGGATGCTGTTTAGCAAGCCATTACCAAAAGAGCCCATTGGTGAGGGACTATCCAGGCAAATTGTACCCAAGCTCAAGGTCCTGTCCCTGAGCCTGCCCACTGGCAAAAGAAACTCCAAAGTTCCAGGCCTACTTCAGCAGATAAGCTCATCTCTAACTCGATGGAGCCCCACCTTTCCCCTTTTTTGGCAGCAACAGAAGGGTCTCCCCTCCCCCCTCCCCCCCAGGGAACCAGTGGTTGGAGCAAGCTCTAGACTTCCAAGAGCTTGACACATAAGTTCCCATAAGCAGCTCTGGTTCCCAGAGGCTTAATTGATTCACATGAGAGCCCCTGAGCCAGCAGGTGGCAGCACTGTGCTGACTGGGCTTGGGCCACCCTACCTTATCGAACAGAGCGATGTAGAGGGAGAACCCAAAGCGGTCCCTGAGTGAGATCTTGTCAGCCAGGGCATTGCACAGCTCCTTGGCTGTGGTTGCTGAATCCGTCAGCAGGGTCTTAGTGGTCCCGTCCATGAATGTCACAGGCAGCATGATGGGCTTCTTGGACTTGGTGGCCTGAGTGACCAAGAGGGTCTGTGGTCTCTTCATGTCTCTCTATGCTCTGGCTGCCTATGAGACTGGAGCTGATCCCCCTACCACCAACATCCCACTGGGGCACCACTTGGATCTGTCACAGATACCCACCCCCAAGGGGATTTTTAGATATATGGTGCCAGGGCACAAGGCCAGGAGGCGGAAACTGCAGGAACGTGCCCTCACCACAGCCCCATGGGCATGACAGGCAGAAGAGAATCAATGACCATTTGAGGCTTTCATGTGCTGTGGGGGCTGGGATTCCTGGGACCCCTGCAGTCCCACATGAAGGGACTGGGGCGCTAGAGATCATGTGCCCACATGCATCCCATGTGAGCCTTGCCAACCTGCAGCTCCAGCCAACTGGGTGGCTGTGTCCGAGTTCCATTTACAAAGGTCCTCCTCAGACGCTCCTCGCAGTATGGGGCATAGCCAGGTGGGCCCCCGTGGATGAAGTTCCGGAGGTACTGCCAACAGGGGACTGAGTGAGGGAGTCTCCACCCTTGCTGCTGGATCAGCCTGCAGCCCATCCAGGCACACCTGGGACCCATTGCTCCAGAAGGGCCACCTACAACTCTCTTTTCTAAGCCTACTCCTGCCACCCCTGGAATTAAGTGTGTGCCTTGCAGCTTGGTGGCAAGGAAATAAATACAGTCAATCTTCTCAGATTCACCTCCTGCTTCACACCCACACTCTGTCTCTGCCCTCTCTTGCAGCTGCTGGCCCTCTTCAGGGCTCCATTTTGTCTTCCCCACTTCCCCCAACCCTCATGGCACCCAGCTAGTACCCAGAGCCTGGCACAGCACAATATCAAAGTGCCTGTTCCAAGATACATGCTCGGGGTGTTCAGGACCCAACTCTGTCTCACTTGAGCTCTGCAGAATTGACTGACATGGAACCTGGGAGAAAGGGGCTAGGCAGGTGTGAGACCTTCAAGGACCTGGAAGGGACTCTGTCCCCACAATGGGGCATGGGATTCCAGAATTCAGGAAGTCCTAGAATCCCACATGAGGAATAGGGGGCACTAGAGAGCTCATGCCACATTCGTGCTGTATCCCAGCATAGAGGGGCCCTGTACCCTTCCCACCTCAGAGTACCCTCCTACCTTAACGAACTTCTCGGAGGGGGCGAAGCAGCCCACACAGAGAGACACAAGGATCCAGCCCCTGGCATAGCTGCTCTTGGATGGGTTGTGCGTGAGCTGCTTGCTGATCTGGCAATAAATCTCATCCCTACGTGGGGACAGTACCTCAGAGTGACAACCCAATCACCCCTCCACACCACAGCTCCTCTCACTAGCCAGCCCAAGGCTTGCCAGGAGACAGTGATGGGCAATATGAAGAAGCTGAACACGGGGTTCTTGCTTTAGATTTAGGGGTCATCGGAAGTAAGGCATGGCCGAGGAATAAGGGAAAAGCACCATCCACAAAGTGACCTGTATCCTAAGGGCCACAGGTTCAAGGGCCACAGCCCCTGATGCCCACACTGATAGAAGCACCAACATGGCCCTGCCTAGCCCCCATCAATGAGTGGTCTGAGGAGGGAACCCCACTGTCAGAGACAGTTTCTGTAACAGTGACTGACACAACAGAAACAAGCCAGGCACCTGGGAGGGTCTCGGGGCCAGTGAAGTGAGCAGGACTCTGACTTCTGGGCACATCGCTCCAGTTTGGGAATACTTAAGTGGCATGATCACTTTACACTGAGCTGAAAACATCTGCTCTTAGCAGCGTTTCCTCTGTCCTGGGAGCTGGGAACTCCAAGAGGGGTTACTGTAACCCAGGACACATACACATACATACAACACATAAACACACTACACATACACACTCCTACACACCATATGTATACATACACACAACACACACCCATACAAACACAACACATGTACACATACACACAACACACACTCCTATATACACACAACACACCACACACCTACCACACACATACACACATTATACACACATACTACATACACATATATACACCACACACTCATACACACACAACACATACCACACACACATACACCACATGTACACATACACACAACATACACTCATATACACACACCACATATCCACTCATACACCATACACATATACATATCACACACACACACACACACACACACACACACACACAGTGATGTTGTGTTCCTCTTCTCTGAGGGCAATGCCAGGTAGGAGGTAGGATTATCTAATTCAGTAGTTTCTCAATTTTGAGAGTTCATGAACCAACCAAATTTCAAGTTGCCATCTTGCTATCACAAGATAACACATGCACATGCACACACATCCTGCTCGTGACCCAAATCATTTCATAGAACAAGGGCTATAGAGGTCCCATCTTACCCCAGACCAGTGGGAACCCTGTGCTGGATTCTCTAGCCTGGCCTCCCTCAACCAACAGATGGGGGTGCTAAGCAAGAGAAGGGAGATTAGCTATGGTCTTTCAGGAGCCCACTCTCTAGCTTTCTTTGACCTGGGGCTCCTGGTACAAGACTCCTGAACAGTCTACTTCAGGTGGGACAGAGAGATAACCCGGCGGCCACCTTTCCCTCCTGGTGCCTGGGTGGCCTCTGGCTCAAGTGAGTTGTTAACGGGCCATGAGGTGCACTGGAAAGAGGTGAGGGTGAGAGGTAGGTGGTCTAGAAGTCCAAGTGACCCCTGGCAAGTCTCTTCTACATGCTGGGCCTCAGTTTCCCCATCAGGAAGATGGGACTTGACTCTTGTTCCACGGGCACACTCCCAATATAAACACAAGTTCTTGGGGTCTCCTGTCTTTATATACGGTTATATGATAAGCCAGTTCCCCAAGAAGCCTGGGTCCCCACATCTGGCTGGGTTAGCTACCTAATTGTCTTTCCACCAATTTGCCAACACACTGGGTATTGGTAGAGGTCTCTCCTGACCCAGGGGTGGAAACACTAGCAATGTCTCTAGACATGCTACCCACAGTGACCTTGATGTTGTCTTTGGGGAACTGCATTGAAGGTGAGCCAGCAGCAATGGGGTTAGAGCAGAAAGCTCAGGTGGGACATGATAACCCTAGCTACTGGATACAGAATTCTCACTCCATTCACTGTCTAACAGTTCTCCTTTCCTCAGGTCTCAGATATGGGCACTATTCTTCTTCCTCCTTTTTTTTTTTCTAAGACAGGGTTTCTCTCTCTAGTCCTGGCTGTCCTGGACTCGCTTGGTAAACCAGGCTGGCCTCAAACTAACAGAGATCCGCCTGCCTCCACCTCCTGAGTGCTGGAATTAAAGGCGTGTGCCACCACCCCTGGCCTGTGGACACTATTCTTATTCCACCTTTCCAGATGAGGCATAAGAAGATGGAGGAGATAGGCTAGGGTCATATGACTAGCCAGCCACACAGATAAAGGCAGGCCTTTTTTGCTTAATCTGTGGCTAAAATGCTGGAGCCACTCCCAGCTACCTTGAGGACCCCTGAACAGACACAGGCTCTGCCTGGAGATGCCTGGGCACTGCATCCCATTGCCACTCGGGCACTGACCGCAGTTCAGGCCGTAGGATGCCGTTGCCGATGATAAAGTGCAGCTTCTCCAGATTTGAGGTGGGCCGATCCTCCAGCATGCTGTTGCCCTGCACTGTGGATTCCCCATCATGCAGTCTCTTGGTTACCTAGGCCAAGGACATGGGATTGAGCTGAACAGGTGAGGCTGGGTTGCTGCCCCTGGTAGGCACCTCACAGGGAGCAGGTGGATGCATGGATGAGGTGCTGCCCCTGCCAGCCACAAGGAGCAGGTCAATGCGTGGATGTACCCTTAGCTTGTCATTACTCCGTCCCTAAAGACTAAGAGTGACCACATGGCTGGGAGCTCTAGCCTGATGCCATGTGGTTCAAGGGTAAGTTCTCCTCCATGGCCTCCGTGGCCTCTGTGGATCTGTTCACCTCAGTCCCACCCCAGGGAAACCCTTTCAGTCAGGATGTGTCCCATCCCTGACTCTGAGTGAGACCACCATCACACACCCATGGCACCAAAGTACAACCACATGGTCACCAAGGCCCCTGGCCCTGACATGGCCACCCTCAGGTCGTCCTCAGTAGATGTGCATCTCTCTTCTGGCCTCACACAGCTACAGAAGCAGCCCTACACTGCACTCTGTTGCAGTAAGAGAATCTCCATTATAGACAGAAAGGGCCATGGAAGAGCATCATATCAACTGAACCCACCAGGCTTAGACAGCCCTGAAGACAAGGCTTTGTTTGTCTCAGAAGGTGAGGAATAGATTGATGGAGGGCAGTGCCAGTATCCAAGAAGACTACCATAGTAGTCTCATCTCCCAGGCTGAGGGGTCCTGGGACAAAATGCATGGCATATGCATCAGCAAGAAGTACCCTCCTTTCCACGTGTGTGCTCAGACCCTCTCCATTGTTTCTTCTGCCCCGGGAAGCCCCAACCCCAGGCATTCCCATGCACTCCTCCAAGGCTGTGCTGCACAAGGAAGCGGAATTGTCCATTTCTTCTCCTACTCTCAGTCTCAGACCCCCCAGCTCAGCTTTGCCACAGCCTGGCTGCCTAAGGAACCCCTAAAAGTCCTGCGGTTTGTTCTTACCTCTTCCGTGAGTTTGGACTTCTTCTTCAGGGTCAAGTGCACCAACTTGTGTCTCACACTGGTCTTCTTCTGCCCCTCGGGGAGCTGAGCCTGTGTAACAGAAGCAAGGATGAAACCTCTGGACAGTGAGGCTATGGTGTGTGTGTATGTGTGTGTGTGTGTGTGTGTGTGTGTGTGTGTGTGTGTGTGTGTGT
>CAJQZJ010001826.1:23995201-24010075 GCA_907164525.1 Lophiomys imhausi | reverse complement strand
GTGTGTGTGTGTGTGTGTGTGTGTGTGTGTGTGTGTGTGTGTGTGTGATTTCCACACAGATGCTCGGGGTGCAGGCCATGAGGCCATTCTACCCTAGCCCCCAGTGAGACTCAGAAAATCACAGTCACTGTCTGATGCCTCCTGGTGAGCGACACTAGAGGTGGTTCCCATGGCCAAGTCTGTGTGCTCTGCAGTGTAGCCTGCCCCTCAGTTTTGATGAGCACTTTACAGCTGGCAAGTGGTCACATATTATCCCCACAAGTAGAGGGGGGATGGCAGAGGACTGGGACAGGGATGAGGCAGAGACAGCGAGATCATAGGATGCTTTCTGCTGGTGAGCCGAGGCTGGCATGCTGATGTCTCATCTCCTCTAGCCAAAGGCAGTTGTTGGCTGGGGCACCTTGGCCTCACCTCACCCTCGCCCTGCAGGGCCTGCAGCTCCCTCTTGTATGTCTTCTTGCCTAGTGTCTCATATATCTTGGTCATCACAGGAATCTTCTCACTGCCATCACTCATGGCTGTGTGGTACTTGGGCTCTGGGAGGTCCCCCATGAACCGGAGGATGGTGATCCAGACAGCCAGTGCCGCCTGAGGATGGAGCACACGTGTAAGAAAGCCAGGGAGGACAGAGGACCTAGATCAAGCCATAGAAAGAACCTGGGCTTGGATAGGAAGCTAGAGAGAGAGAGAGAGAGAGAGAGAGAGAGAGAGAGAGACCTACAGTGTGGGTGCTGGGCCCAAAGGTCAGACCTTGGCCACCTCCAAGGGCAGCATCCATCATCCCAGCCCAGCCCCGTGAGCCGTGACCTGTAACCCGGCCACTGGCAGCCTCACCAACTGGTCACCCTCATCATCATGGTAGAGCAGTGGCTGCTTGAGGGGCCTCCGGGTGTAAGAGTGTGTGGTTGTGCCCTGGAAGTAGGTGGCAGCAAATTTGGCGAATTTGTACTCAGAAAGGTCCTCCTCATCCTCGTCAGGCAGGGGCAGGGCTGCGTCCACATCCTCTTCCACCATCTCCCTGGTCCCTTGCTCTAGGTCCTGATGGACACAGAGGGGTTCTGTTCCAACTGTTAGGCTAGGCCCTGCAGCCAGTAGGGCCAGGACAGAGGCAGCACTGGCTGTCCCCACTCTACCTCTGCAGTCAGCCCCTCCTCCAACCAGAGCCCAGAAAATGGGGGATCCTCAAGGACATTGGGTAAAAGTTTAAGAGTGGTGCTAGAGAGAGACAGCGAATGGTCCAAGGTTATGTGACAGGCAGAGGCTGGATGGAATCTGAGACCCGTAATCCTTCACCCAGTTAGTCATCACTGCCCTTCTACTAGAGGTCAAAGGATGTGAGGGAGAGAGGGACGGTGTTGAGGTGCCTCAGGAAGTCCCGCCCCGAAGTCCTGGTACCTCAAAGCCACTAGGTGCCTGGCCCTCCTGGCCTGGCAGGCCACCTGAAGTCCCCAGGAAGCCAAACATCTTGTCCACCATATCTGAGTGGTTGATGGGCTCACGGCGGGCCTTCTCCATCTGTTCTAGCAACTCCTTCTTCCGTCGAGCCTCCTCCTTCTCCTTCAGCTCCCGCTCTGCATCTTCACGGGCTAGCTGGGCCAGGCGCTCCTGAAGTTGGTGGGATGCAAGAGAAGTAAGTCAGCACCCAGAAATGTAGCTTCAGAGAACAGTTATCCTCAGGGAGCCCAAGAGGACCAGGAGCAGTCCTAACTCCACTAGGGTCCTGTCACAGGGGAGGGATGACTGTGCTCATAGCCCTGATCTGCCAAGGCAGATGTCTAGCAGCCCTGGACCACAAGAGAACACCTCCTCTAGCACTCCCTTTTGCAATCCCACCCCTGCCTCCATGCCTTCTCCTTCCCATGCCCTCCCGTTTCCAGGCCATAGAAACCATGAAGTCCCGGGCCGTGGAGCTGGGAACTGTACTAGAGCTGACCAAAAGATTAATGTGAGCCATGTTTAAAAGGCAAAACAATAATAATTATAAATAAAACTAATATTAATAGCATTCTAATGATTTGGTTACATTCACAAATATCATCTTAGCATTAATCAATATAAAAAATAGCCCTGAGTCTGCTATGTGGTGGTATTGGCTAGAGAGAGATGCCCTCCCCCTCCCTTTTGCCCTCACCACTATTGGCTAACAGGAGATCTTGCCCAGAAGGGGTCATAAGAGCAGGAGAGCTGTCCCTGCCCCTCACATGCTGCAGCACTTGGGAGAGGAGGCCCTGCACCTTTCCATAGTAGAACTGACCATGCAAGTGGGGGTTGCAGGCCCAGAACCAGGACTTTGAGTTGGCCCACCCCAACATCTACCCCATGCTGCTGGAGTGCAAGAAGAGGCCAGTTCCACAACCCAGGACTGCAGGATCTCCATGACACAGGACAGTTACAGCATATCTGAGAGGAGTTCCAGTGAGGTTCCAGTACTGACAGAGTAGCGGAAACCAGGGGCCTGGTACCAGACCAAGGAGTCATTATAATGAACATTTACAAGCAGAATGTGTGGACAAAGGGGAATATTGTGGGATATATTGAGATGTACTGCAGCTTCCACAATGAGATGTTATTTTTTATGCTGGGACAGATTGCAGGGGTGGAGAGTGGGTCTGAGGGAGGGTGGAGATGGGAGGAAACAGGGTGCATGATGTGAAATTCACAAAATAAAAATTTTTTCAATAAAAAAAAAAGAAGTAGCCCTGAGGTACCTTAAATCCTCCCCTTACAGCTAAGTCTTCATAGTATTATATACACTTCACAATTTTAGCCATGGCTCTTAGATAAGCCACACTTCAGTGTCTAGTGGCACGTATGGCTGGCAGCCTTGTGTCAGGCCACATGACACTGGCCACTCCCTTGTCTGGCTTTTGCTCTGGGTGTCACCCCTAACCAGGATGGTACTGTGGACACAGGCCTCTGGCTCCAATCAGCTGCTGTGGAAGGAGGGAACTAGGCAGAAGTATCTTGTAGGAGGAGGGAGATGTCAGGGACAGGGGACAAGCAGCCAGCGATGGAGAAAAATCATGGAGTCCGAGTGCAGAGCAGCTGCCCAGGGAGCGAGGAGTCCTGGCTCACCTGGTGCTTGCGCTCTGCCTCCTCTTTGGCTTTCTTAGCACTCATCTCCTTTCGGAGCTTCTCCTCCTCTGCCAGTCGCATCTTCTCGGCCTCGAGGCGTCGCCGGTACTGAGGAAAGGGGCAGCCGAATGGCCATAGAAACGTGTAACCCCTGTCACAGCAGCCTCCCCCCACCCCCGTCACCCCAAGCTCTGAAATGGAGGGTGGGTTTGCCAAAAAAATAAAAAGCAGTTGAATTGGTGCCTAGGTCACACATGAGTGTGTGTGTGTGTGTGTGAGTGTGTGAATGAGTGTGTGGGGGGTGAGTGTGTGAGTGTGTATGTGAGTGTGTGTGTGTGTGTGTGTGTGTGTGAGTGTGTGAGTGTATATGGGGGGTGGCTCATCGGATCCCCGAGCTGGACCAGATGTGTCTGTCTCCTTAAAATTCATGACCGACCTGGGCTTCAGTCTCTGGCCCATCTTGAGAGCAGGCAGAGCCAAAGACTCCCTTCTGGCTTTGGCTTCCTTAGCCAGCACCAGGGAGGAGTGGGGAGACACCTGCGTGGTGTCTAAGCACACACTTAGAAGTCACTCACTCTTGGGTCTCAGAAATCCCCTCACCTCAGCCCGGAGGCGCCGGTGTAGCCTGCGGGCAATCATTCCACGAGCATAGGCCTGCACAGTAAGCACAGCCCAGAGGCGGTGGCGGAAGGCCTTGCGTACCAGATAGGCGCGACACCGGGCCTGGAACTCTATTATGCGCTGTCTGGCAAGGCAGTACTGCTGGTGCAGCTTCCAAGAGCGGTGCAAGGCCTGCAGCCGCAGGAAGCCAAGACGCATCTGCAAGGACAGCAAGCCATGCTCAGACCTGATTTCCCACCCAGATGGATGAGGCCAGCAGCAACGTCCAGCGCACAAACCAACATCAGACTGGACTCACAAAGGCACCATCTATGTCACTCAAACAGGGCCCCACAGTGACGCCTGCCTCCTTCCAGGGACTCCAGCCTCAACTAGCTAGTGTCCTTTTTTTTTGCCCACCTCCCTAGTCCAAGTCCAGGCTGCAGCTAGATGTTCCACAGAGCCACATGTGACCAGGCCTCTCCTGGATTCTTCCAGGGTCTCAGTCTCATTGTGCTTTAACTCATGGAAATATTCCAAGAGAAAAGCTCACCAAACACGGGGAGAGACACTGGAAATAGACCAGGGCTTTGACTGAAGGTAAGGAAGGGCTGACTGGAGCATCCTCAGATGCAGGTTAGTCCTGTTGTCAAGGTAACACAGCCTGCTTCCATGGCCTGGTTAGCAGAATCAGGGATGAGCGTGGGAGGGGAGCTCACCAGCTCATAATTCCTTCTACAGTAGTGGCCCCGCCAGTGTCTCTGGATCAGCGTGGCAGCGTTCTTCAATCTCAGGAAGTTGGACCTGAAAGGGAGGCAGAGATGAGCAGACAGCTGGTGGCCAGAGTGGGCCAGGGCCCAGGTGTTCCTGGACAGCACACTGGGTCCCTGTCCTGTGATCTCCAAGCTATGTGATCATGGGCAAGGTGTTACCTCTCTGTAACACCCCAGCACTACCATCTGGAAGGAATGAGGAGCAAGACCTGTGTCTGGCCTTCCTGCCTGGCAGGCTTATCACAGGAAGCCTTTAAGGCAGAAATCAGAAAGATGCGTGTTGAGTGAGTGTGTCTGTGGCCAGATTGATAATGAAATGACATGAAGGAGGGAGAGCTTTCAATTGTCCAACTCTCTAACTGTGTAGGGGAGGAAGCTGAGACCTGGGAACCAGAGTCCCTGACACTGCCTGCCTCTGAAGAGCCCAGTGTGTTTTCCTGCACATAGTGGCTGTTTCTCAGAGGCCACAGTCACTTCTGGCTTGATGGGGACAGAGACCACACAGCAACAGCAAGTGTCTGCTGAGAATGAGAAAACACAGGAGGGAAGGGTGGACATGTCATGGCACAAGCCAGCACTCCAGTGCCTGCATATTCATGTGTGCGGAGGAATAAAGCTAAGAGTCAATTGGAGGACAGATGGCGGAGACAACTGGAGGAAGAGTAGGAGGAGAAGAAGACGCCAGCAGATGCACAAGTGATAGGGAGGCAGAGGGAGGAAAAGAGGGAGGGACCAGATGAACTGTAGACAAGGCAGATTGTGGGTTTCTGTGGTACCTGAATCATCTCTCGAGTTGGTCTTGCCCATGTGTGGACCACCACAGGTGTGTGCATGTCCTTAATGTAGAATATGAGCTACTCCTTATAGCTTATAAAATCTCCAGTCCTCTCTATGAACAGAAGGTCAGTGAACATACCTCTTGGCTCCATGTGTGCAGGAAGGACAAACCACGGTGTGGTCTGGCTTATGTGACACGGTGGAGCTGCATAAACCTTGTGCCTGTTTTTCCTTGATGCTCTTGTGATCGTGCGTGCATGCCATGCATGTGTGTGATGGTTTCTGTGTGTGCACCATGGGTATGCATGTCTGTTCCTGGCATTCATGTGGGAGAGTGGAGAAGAGCCAAGCACGTTCCCAGGGCGGGTGCTGAGGGAGCGGAAGCTGTTGGCACAGACCTGTCTTTGAAGCCCCGGATGACCTTCTGGAGGAGAATGACTCTGTCTGTGATGGCCTTGTCCCGCTCTATCTCCAGCAACATGTCATGGTGGTCCTGAAAGGCAGAGCTCTTCAGAAATGTCCCCCCAGACCGCCTGCTCAGTTCAGGTAGAGCCTGTCTTCCTTCATGACTCACGGTTAGGGTTCTATGTGTACCTCAGGTTCCCAACCCTGCTGGGGCCCGTGCAATGACCTACCCAACCTCTAGAGATTGTGGCTATTCCCCGAGGCCTGGGGGCTGGGGGAAGGATCAGAGGAGCTAGAGGCACCTCATTTCACCAGACTATGCAACAGACTCAACAACATCACATCTTGGTTTCCCCTTTCATCATTTCAACCTTGGACCCTATCGTTTTTCTATCTTGGTAGCAGACTCCTTCTCAGGAGTCTCCTGGTGTCCACTGGTGCCCCCTGGCCCTCTCCTTCACATGCAGTTGGACAACTTTCCTAAGATCTTCCACTCATGCCCCACAGCATATGTGTCACCCTGACACTCGAGACCACTTCAGGTCCCACCAACATCTGCAGCCTTTCCCCTCCTCATTCCCAAGCCCAGTCCTCCTGCCAGTTAGATGAAACTTGAAACTTCTCTGGCTCTTTCAATACATAGATAGATGGAATGTTCCGTGGGCGGGCATAGTGCTAGGTCTGTGGCAGAGCCACGGAAGAACAGGTAGATGTGTCCTTGGCCTGGCCTTTGAGTCTCACAAGGGCAAGGTAAAGAAGCCATGTAGTAATCATAGGCACCGGTGAGATGCAGAAGTTCAGCATGGCCTTCTCAGTGAGCAGATGAACGGGCAGGTGGGTGGATGGATGAATGGAGGGATGATGGGGCTGGGACACATGGGACCTTAGAAGTATTCCTAAGGAGTGCAGACGGGTGAGCATGGGGACAACGGTGGCCCTGTGAGTCTTCTGGTGCTAAATGCCATCACCATTCTGTCTGCCTGCTCTCTGCTAGCACATGCCCAGCACTTGACCATCCAGGGTTGATAGAGATTTCTGTATACCTCAGCCTGTCTTCAGTCTCTCCCTTCTCTCTGAACCTGTGAATTGGGCACAAGACTTTTCTACCCCACACTACCAGCAGGAAGACATTGGGAGGCCCAGCACACAGAACTCACTGTCCAGCAAGCAGTCAAGGAACACACAGAGGGAACGCAAACATATTTCGCAATGCAGAAACAAGGACATAGGAGTTGCAGGGGCTAACCCAAAGCCCACACTAGGAGGAGTCAGACAGACCCCCAACCAGGCCCTACTAATGGGTGTTTCCTCCCCTTTCTTCTCCCAGCTGTCCTATGTTCAGCCCGATGAACAGTCCTATGCTCATCCCCCACAGAGGAGGGGCCCTGCTCTGTCACCAGAACAGAGGAGATGGAAATGGGGAAGCCCACACTGTCCCTATGCAGCTGTTCTCCCAGAACCATGACTGTTCAGGGCCCAGTTTCTTGCTCTTGCTTATTTCCTAGAGGGTGTGGGAGCCAGTAACTCCAGATGCCATACCGGGATACTGAAACAGAACCACAGACAATAGTACACAGCTGACCCTCACGACCTTCCTGCAGAAAACCAAAGAAAGGACCTGAGGTCCACTCTACGGAATCCCAGGCCTAGCCTGTCACAGATAGAAGAGAAGGCAGAAATACTACTCAGCAGCTTTCCCTAAGCCCCCAGGTTGAGAACCACAGGCCCCATAGGGTCTGAGTCCCTGGCATGGGTCTGACAAGGCAACCCACCTCTGGCCGTCCAACCCTAACCTGGGGTCAGCGCCTGGTCCCATTAATTATCTCTAAAGCTCACACATATCAAGATGCTCTGTGGCCCCCTCAAAAACACCCCATGCACGGAACCCTCTGGATATGGCACAGCCGTTGGCAGCCAGGGTGGGTTGCACTCACCTTCAGAAAGATCTTGGTTTTGCCAATCTGCCAGTCATCATGTGTGCCCAGCACAGCCTCAGCCATGCGCTGGCATGTCCCTCGGAGGTCGCCCTGGATAGAAGACAAAGGTATTGACAGTAAAACCAAGAAAAAGGCCCCCAAGGGTCCTTCTCAAGATTTGGGAGGCAGGTCTGTCCCTGTCTGGCTGTGTGACTGGCCCAGCCTGGCCCTGCCTCCTGTGAACATGGTACATCCAGCCTCGTACCTGCTTGTATGCCGGCTTCACTCCAGGTAGCAGCACACGGTAACGCTCCACAAACTCCACAAAGCTGTAGCGGATGGGGTAGCCTGCACGGCGGATACGGATCGTCTCCATCATGCCTGAATATCGCAGCTGGCGTACACACAGGTGCCGGTCAAAGAGCTGTTGGGCCAGAACCCAAGGCATCAGGGCAAGGCCACTGCTGGGATATAGGCCCTGTCCTGCGTTTGGCCAGCATAGACAGAAACTAGAGATCGAGGCCTCAGGGCTCATGGAGAGCAAAGCCAGGTAGGAGCCCAGAATCTGTTGGTCAGATTCTTATGGCAGTCTGAAGTGAGGACCTGCAGGTGGGACAGCCGTGCGCTATGTGGTCAGATAGCATAGTAGACGAAGGTCCGTGTCCCTTGGGAGGCACAAGAGGCTTCATAGATACTGAGGGAAGGGTCTTCCAAGGCTGGAGGAGAGTGAGCTTGTGGGGAAGGGCAGAAGCTTAAAAGTTCAAGGATGGCTGGGGAAGACATGGAGGCACTAAAAAGCCTAGGCTGGAGCACAGCGAAGGCTGCCAGGAGGTGGGTACTTCGCACAACTCCAGGCCGCCCTTCCTGTGGTCTCCATCGCAGATCCATGGTTATTTAAATAAACTCCAGGAATGGTTATTTAAATAAGTGTCCAGGACTGGAGGTAGTGCCTTAAGGAAGAGGCACATTCTTCTAATCTGTACATGGTAGCCAATGTGATAGATCCAGGTCAGGAATACACCCTGATTTCAAATGGAAAGAAAATGGAGAAAGCCGGCCCAGGGGCCTTCTGAGACCGGGCTAGGAGTCTTGAGTTTTGTCCCATGGATGGCAGGAGCCAGGGAAGGTTTGCAGCAGTGATATGTAGGGCCAGATTTTAAGAACAACACCTTGCTGGGCTTAATGAAGCATCCCTTTAATCCCAGCAATCAAGAGGCAGAAGCAGGTGGGTCCCTGTGAACTGATCTGTGCAGCAAGACCTAGGCCAGGGGGCTACATAGCAAGATCTTATCTGAAAAGAAGAACATGAATGACGTCATTGTCTATGTAGTGGAAGGATGGTGGGAGGCAGGGGCCAGCAGGAGGCAGAGAGGCAGGTAAAGAGGCTACTGCAAAGGTGGAGGAGGCTACTGCAAAGGTGGAGGCCACAGACACCAAAAGGCCTGGGCTGGGACAAGATCCCAGGGAGCCAGTGCCCAGCCCTGTCACCCTGCACAGCCTGCTCCAGAGGGGACCCGAGGTCTGAAGAGAACAGGACTCACCCGCTCTGGGAAATGATTTCCTGGCAGGGACAGCATGTGCGGAAGGTCGACTTCCGCAGCCCATTTCCTCTCCCTCTGGGCCACTTTCCCCAGCCTTCCTTCCCTCCCTAAGCCCCACACCCAGCTTCCCCGGACCTCTCCCCTCCTCTGGATAAACAACACCTCTCAGGGCCCGGACTGAAGCAGGGAGCTAGCAGCTAGGCAGCCTGTGGTACTTGAGCCCCTCAGTATCCTTGAGCCCCCTTGTAACAACTCTAATTCACTTCCTCATAGGCAACTTGCTGAAGGGGGGGAATACCCGGCATATGGAAGGGCTAACAAATGTTGTCACTAAGAGTCAAAAAGAAAGATCTCCAAGCAAAGGAATCCCGAAGGACTTCCTGAAGGAGGTGTACATTGGACTGAGGGGAGGAAAGCTTTCAGAGGAGCCCCAGCTTGAGCCACACTGCGGTTTTCTAAGCAAGTAATAGGCACCCTGCAATCTGCAGGCATGGCCTCTGGGGAAGAGGTGGCTCTGGTTTTCATCCTCAAGGAAACTGACCCACAGGGCAACAAATGACTTTTGTACAGCCACTCAGCTGGGAGGCAGCAAAGCCAGGGCTGACGTGACCCTGGAGGCCCTGTGCCTACAGCAACTTGGCAAGCCTCTGGTTCCCAGAGACAAGACCTTGCACTGCCCACCTATTCCATTTATCTTGCCCACTGCCCTCCTCTCCACTTCCCCTCCGAGGCTCACCATTGGCTTCTTGAACTCATTGGGTTTGATGCAGCGCACGAAGAAAGGCTGGCAGGCACCCAGTGTGCGCATCAGCAGCTCTAACGACCGCTTGAACTGGCTGCTGAGTGTAGGCGAACGTTTCCTGGTCTCAGCGCCCTGTAGTGAGGGACAGACAGACAGTGATGGGAGGGGCCACGCCTTCCCCCTCCCACCCTCCACCAGCCTTCCAGGCGGGAGGAAAGCACCAGGGAAGGTCACTAAGGTCACTCAGAGACTGAGTATATGGGCAGTTGGGGATTCCCTGTGATACCCCGGTCTGGTTGGGGTGGGCTCAGATACCCACTCCAGGGAGTTCCCTAGGACCTCTAATAGTGTCCCTCTAGAAGCCCCACCATCAGCTAGGAGACTCTGGGCCAGGAGCACCCCCTCTCTGAGTCCTGTTCCCTCCCTCTGTAAATGAGGGGTTCAGACTTGGTGTCCTCAGGATGCTGGGGTCATCTTAGTGACAGGAGTTAGGCAAACCTAAATTCAAACCCCATATATGGTCTAGGCTGACCACTAAAAGACACTGAGTCTCCATTGTTTCCTAAGTGAAAACATTGTCATCTACCCCCCTGATGGGATGAGGAGAAGAGACCAAACACAGTAAGCAGCCACCTGGGGTGGGAGCCTTGGAGGTGCCTGCCCAGCTCATGACCTCCCCTGCTCTGCTTGTAGGATTAGCAGGCAGTCTGGGAGCCTGTAAGTGACCTGGATGATCCTCCAGGAAGATAGGCTACTGTGCTCCCAGCTACTGCATGAGCCACCAAGGCTCTCTGCACCCCATGCCTATATGGTGTCCTCTCAGAACACTGAGAAATAACAGGGAGAAGGGGCACTAGGGAAGACCCGAGGTCAAGCAAACAGGAAATGAACCTTCTGGAACATTGCAGAACTCAGATTAGAGAGAGCATAGTTCTACCACTATTGTTTTCCTGGCCATTTTTGTGTGAGAACTCACTAGTAAACTTGATTTTTATTATAAGACTTTATATTTTTAGAGGTATATTTCAATCACATCCTTTAGCAGCAGAACTATGGAGTGCAGGGGGCTGAAGAGACGGCTCAACAGATAAGAGTGCTTACTGCTCTTGCAGAGGACCCAGGTTCCCAGCACCCACAAGGCAGCTCACAACAATCCATAACTCCAGTTCCAAGGGACCTGATGCCCTCTTCTGACCTCTGAGGCAACCTGCACACATGTGGCACATTTATATAAACTTGGGCCACACATATACTATAAAATAACACAGATACTTTAAAATCTGGGGGGCAGAAGCACATGTATGAGGCATTTGGGAGGTAAAGGGGCTTAACTAGCACTAAATCCAGGTGACATGCCATGGTGTCTAATGAACTCTGCAGGAAAGTGTTTGGTTCTGAAACACGAGGCACTTTCTGCCTTCACTTCCATTGAACAACATTCAGAATTTTGTTCAGAGGATCTAGGAGTAGGATGATGTTTGTTCTGACCCAACAGAATTCTTGATTCAGGAACAGCACACACATACAAAGTACGTGGCTTATAACACAGAGCATACACCATGTGCACATAGTATACATGCACTCAGCGCACACATCACACAGTTTACATGTGCCCACAGAGGGCATACACACATAACACACACACAT
Source organism: Lophiomys imhausi (assembly GCA_907164525.1). Taxonomy (NCBI): domain Eukaryota; kingdom Metazoa; phylum Chordata; class Mammalia; order Rodentia; family Muridae; genus Lophiomys; species Lophiomys imhausi. Next base: position 23,998,599 of record CAJQZJ010001826.1, on the reverse strand, counting down.
GCACATCGCACAGCATTATGCACACAGGTGACATCTGAGCATGCAGATGTCACACATGATGCACATAAGACAAAGACCCACATGCACATATATAACATGTATACAGCATGAGCACCATACAGCAAACATGACTTGCCCACACCAGGCATGCATATACCACACAAATCACTCGCAAAATCCATACCCCAGATGAAAATGCATAGAATTCACACACAGCATACATATCATCCAGAATAAATGCGTACATATGACACAAACATGGTAAGAACACAATATTGAGCACATTTGCTGAACATATACTATAAAGCACATGTGGCTTGCATACTTTGAGCATACCTGCCTCATACATACCACCACAGCACCTACACACAGCAAGCAGACTATGTAGCATGCATGCATATGTATGACATGCATACACTAAGAACACATAACACATCTCTCTCGCAGCACACTCCCCTGCATGCAATGCATAACATGCACATGACATGCTTACCATGTGGCACATATACACAGGACATAGATAATAAGAACACACACAACACTGGACAGGGCACACACCCTTCAAGATCTTGTCATCTTGAAGCTGTTCTCTTCTGTCTGTCCTCCCTGTTGGGACTATATGAGGATAGGCTGGGTCTCCCTTGCTCATTGCTATGTCACCAGGGCCTGGGCACACTCACAGATATGTGTGCACCAGGACACACATCAACATTTCGCCCACCTGGGGTATGGTTGCTCTGCTTCCTGTTGTCCTGTATGGTACATAGACTGTTCCTATTCCAGCTATGCAAGCCAATTCCTTAGGAACTCTCCTCATGACCTTCTCTCATGTGGGACAAACCCTGTCAGGTCCTTCCCAGTCTCTAATGTCACTCACAGTTCCCATTAGCTGGGTCCAGCCACAGCCTAGCTCTCTCATTTCCTCACTTCAGCCTTAGAACTGGCCTGTCACCATATCAGGCCCTCTACAACTCCATTTGCAAAGCAGCTGGGTCTGGGTAAGGAAATCAGCCACATTTCTTGCCACTCAAAAGCCTCCAGTGACATAAGTTCACTCCAAGGAAAGCCAAAGTCCCTACTAGGATCCATAATCCCCAGGATCTACTCCAGTAGCCTCTAGTCCCCACATCTGTTTGTACCCTTCCTGGCACTCCATTCTTCTGGTTCTGCCTAGAGTACACTTGGAATGTTTGCACATGCACTTCCCTCTCTCTGCAAAGCCCCCTTTGGGGATGGGTACTGTTTGCACCTTCCTACCAATTTTCCAGTAAAGCCTGTCCTCAGCCTCATGCACAATAGAGCCTGCCACCACTCTACCCCTGTTCTTCTCCATGTTTCCACACACAAGCACAGCCTGCTCTGTTCATTTACTCGCTCTCTTACTGGTCCCCTCTCTGCTGGAACACAAGACTAAGAACAGGATTTGGCTTGGTTTCTCTTTGTTTACTACTGCGTTCTGGGACCTAGGGCAAAGTGTGACATATGGAGGTCACTCGAAAGCATTTGTAGATTGAATGAGTGAATGACTGAGTAGATGAGTGAGTGAGTGAGTGCTTGTGAGGAAGGGTGTGCGGGAGCTGTTCTCCCAGCCTCAGTCATCTAGGTTCTCATCTGGTTCAGTTTCATTCAGGGAAAGCCTCCTTCCTAGTGATCACGGATTCCTGGGTCATCTGTGGATGTTTGGGGATGAGGCAAAGACCGAAGCCAAAGAAACCCAAAGACCAATGTGGAATGGGCACAAAAAGGGTCTGAGGGAAGACAGATATCATCATGGTGTCAGGTGTCTGCCAATGAGTAGGCACATTGCAGGCAGAAGTGAGCATCTGTCCTGTGGACATAGCTGAGATGAGACATTCATCCAGGTATACTCCATACCCGCAAAGATGGCCTTCCTCTGCCTCACCTATGTCAGTAGGTCAGGACAGATCATGATGCCCTGAACTGCCCTGGGGCAGCAGACACAAGAGTCAAAGATGAGAACTCAGGACTTGCCCAAGCAAAGGGCTTAGGTTCTTGTAAGCACACACTGTGGGTTTCCACCCTGACAGAAGAGCTGTAGCTAAGACACTGTCTTGGGGCAATTCCCATGAGAGAGGAGCCAGGTTTCCAGCATTTGTAGATCTTTCCTAGACTGGGTGATAGCTCAGTTGGTAGAGTTTTTGCCTTGGAAGCATGGAGACCTGAGTTCAATACCCCCAAACCAATATACAAAACGAAAAGTTTGGCAATACTTGTAATCCTAGTGCTGGGGGACAGAACAGGCAGAACAGTACTGGAACTCCCTGGCCACTCAGCCTAACCTATGTGATCAGTGACAGAGACCTTGCCTCTAAAAAGGCAAGGTGTATAGTTCCTGAAGGACAATATCTGAGGTGGCCCTCTGGCCTCCACACTCATGTACACATGGACACACATTCACAGACTCTTGTCTGCTGCCCTATGGCAGCCCAGGGGCACATGACCCTTTCTAGATGACATATGTCACATCAGCATTGGAACCTGTCTCAGCACAGTGAAGGAGTTTGTCCAAGGTCATGTCAGTCACTGCTAGAGTGTCTATATGCATCATAGCAAAGAGGGACTGTGGTGTGTGTGTGTGTGTGTGTGTGTGTGTGTGTGTGATAGGTGTATGTGTGAGTGTGTGTGTCATGGATGTGTGTATGAGTATGCGTGTGTCATGAGTGTGTGTGTCACGGGTGTATGTGTCATGGGTGTGTGTGTGTGAGTGTGTGTGTGATGGGTGTGTGTGTGTGTGTGATGGGTGGAGACCAGAGTCATCCATAGGAGGGAAGATAGCAGACTTGGCATATACTCCTCCCCTTAGCCCCCAGGGTGTTGGTCTATCCTACAGCTCTGGGAGGGCCGAAGAACAGGCCAAATATGAGGGCTGTCAGCACTGGGCAGAGAGGAGAGATGGAACTGAGAAGAAGGAAGCAGAGAGGAGAGATGGAACTGAGAAGAAGGAAGCAGAGAGGAGAGATGGAACTGAGAAGAAGGAAGCAGAGAGGAGGGAGGACAGAGGCAGCTGAGGGCCTCCAGCACCTTTGGAATGGGAAGCTCCATAGCAGGTAAGGACAAGGACTGAGGTGATGATCAGAGCAGGGTTCTGGCTGACCTCCCCTCCGCCCCAAGATGTGTCATTAGGGTAAATGAAGCCACTCCTAACTCAGTCCTGGATCCACAAAACAGAAGACCACCTGTACCTACAACTAAGTGTGTCATCAGAGCCCCCACTGTGTCCTTAGGGCCCATGGGCACAGGAGTAGGAACAATAACAGGGGCGGGGCAGAAAAGTCTTAGGAACCTTCTCATAGGCCTCAGTTCACCTTTTAAGAAACCGAGACTATTGCAACACACACACACACACACACACACACACACACACACACACACACACA
>CAJQZJ010001826.1:23980640-23995191 GCA_907164525.1 Lophiomys imhausi | reverse complement strand
ACACACACACACACACACACACACACACACACACACACACACACACACACACAACTCAAAACCAAAACCACTCCACAAAAAAAGAAAAACCCACATTCCACAAAAGACAAAAAAATCCAGCCCTCTCTCCCCGTAAGGAGTCAGCCCCATAAGGATGAGCTGTCCCACCACCCGGCTGGGGCTTTTACCTTCACTGAAGCCGCAGCCTGGCCGACAGTGCCGCATGAGTAACCACAGAGAAACTATAAGGGGGAACCACAGGCAAGTGAGGCAGAGGATGCTTGGGTAAGAGAGCCAAAAAGCCGCTGAGACGGAGCGGGGTTGGCCTGGGGTACAGGTCAGGGTTGGCTACAATCTCAAGCAGGTCAGACCCCTGTAGAGGTGCTGGAGAAGGGTGATTCCACCCTCCCTGCTTCCCTCCCCTGTTCCCTGGGAAGCAGGGACATAGAAAGGAATGGAATAAAAGGCAAACAACCCAGCAAGAAACTCCGACTGACACCTGCCTTCACTTCACAAGGGGCAGAGTAGGTAGTCCTCTGTATCAGGGTCCAGGGTGGCCAGCATCCCATACCCATCCTATGTCTCCTCTCGTGTCTGTCCAACAGGTGGGTCTCCATGGTAAAGCCAGTCCCAAGTGACCTCCCACATAGTCCTTCTCTGAGTCTTATACCCCAGTCACCTCCCCAGTAAAGGAGGACCAGACACAGCATCTTGCAGACCTTTCCTTCTGGAGCCCAGCTAAGCCCTGTCCCTTGTCCCTATTCTGGGGTTCAAGGGGCTCCATGGATGGACAAGACTCAGGGTGGGAGTCAGGCTCAGCTTCTAGGGGCCCCTCCTGCCCAAAGAAACATCCAGCAGCCTTACCATGGCAACATCGGCCTGGAAAATCTGCTTTACGAACTTGTTCCGGGAAGAGTGGACCAGCTGGATGATGTCCCCGTGCAGAGTGTCCCGGTTCTTCTCCAGGAAGCCTGACAGTGGCAAAGAGCAGTTGTAGCTCCCCCAGCAAGGGCTCTTCAAACCCACAACATTTGAGCCAGAAGGACCCTCAGAATTCACCTAGCTTCCCCATGTCCATTCCACAAAGTGGGGCATGAGGCCTAGAGAGGCTTACCCAAGATTGAAGAAAATGAGGAGCAATCCCCAAAAAGGACACCCCCCAAACACACAGCCTATGCAAGAAGTACAGGAGGCCTCTGTCTCAAGGAAAGAGCAAGGCTAGCTTCCTAACTGGTTCATCTCTAAGCCACTATGAGTCTTTTGAGCTAAGATGCCAGAGTCCTTGTGAAGGGATCCATCCTGAGAGAGACCACATGTTGACGGTCTGAGTCACCAGTAGAGCAACCAATTACTGCCATCCCACGACTAGGCAGGACAGTGTATGGTACAGTGCCCTCACTGTGTTCTGGGACTGACTATGGTCTCTATCTGACAAGCGGGGAGACTGATTTCAGTGAAGCCAGAACAGTATGCCATGCAGAATCAACACTCAAACCCAGGATCCTGGTGCCAACCTACACCCAGAAGGGGTGTGCCATTCTCAGGGACAGAGGAACTAGGGTGGTGCGGAGATGAAGTATCCACAGACTAGAGATGCCTGAGGGGTGGGAACACAGCCATATATAGTACTTCAGGGCATACTGTGGGTCCGGCATCATAGTGACGGAAGAGTGAGTTACAATGGCAGGGTCCCTTATTAGAGCTATGCGAACCTCACCATGTGACATGAAGAAAGTCTCTTGCAAGGTTTTGGTGTCTGAGGAGAAAGGTGGTACTTACCACTGCAGCTGATCTCTGGACCAGTTCATGAGGGAGCATGACCCACAGCCCTAGGTTGCTCTGAATGCCATGGGCCTTTGGTCCTGTGTGGGACCATTCAGGATAGTGGGCAGGATCTCAGGTTATTACACCCACAGTGAATGCCAACTTGGGGCTGGCCTTTCACACCTGGGTGGGTGGGAGGGTCAGCAAGACTCTCTGCAGGAAAGCTGCAAAGCTGCAGGAATTGCAGAACTGCAGGTGAGGCAGGTCGGGTTTCTACTCTTCTGCCTAATTTCCAGCTTTTCTTTCTAAATTTTGTTTTAAAGACAGACTGTGGATCTTACTGGTACAGAATTCACAGAGATTCCCCTGCCTCTATTTTTCTGAGTGAGCCACTATACCCAGCAAAATTTGTCTTTATGTATGTGTATGAGGTGTATGGGTGGGTACCTTGGGGGGCACTGGATCCCTTAGAGCTGGAGTTACAGGAATTGTAGGCCAGCTAACATGTGTACTGGGAACTGAGTTCAGGTCCTTTGGAAGAAAGTTCAACTGCTGAGCCATCTCTCCAGCCCCCTAACCTTAACCTTTAAATGAGAGCCGGCTGTATATCATGGGAGAAGGGAAGATGTCCAGGCATCCCCTTTAATGCACCGATCTCGCTGCTGGACATTTCTAGGCCTCACTTTGTATGTACCAGGTGGTAACAGATCATAAAGAACAGCTCCATTCCCTTCTAAGCCTCAGTTTCCCCACTATACAAAGGAGCACTGAGCCCTCCCATAAGAACCCAAAGCAGGAACTCACACAGACCCAATGGCCCCAGCAGCACCATTTGCACTAGCTGAAAGGTAAACAACCCATGAGCCCATCAGCACACAAACAATTAAACAGTGTGCTACATCTGTGCGGCAGAATATTAGTCAGCCATGAAAATGAAAGAAATTAACCCATGCCAGAACATGAATGGACCTAGGATCAGAGATGTAAGCCAGACTCTGAGACTCCACTTACATGAGGCACCTAGGTGCTGAGATCATAGCAACAGAAGGCAGGATGGCAGCGCTGGGCTAGGGGAAGGGTGGGAGTTACTGATGATGGGTGGGTTTGTGAAAAGCCTTGGAAAGGATGGTGGTGAAGACTCACAGCATTGTAAATGTGTCATGCCACTGAAGTGTGGTGTGAAGTGGGTACAATGGTCAACTTTGCATCGCGTGTGCTTTGCCACAATTCAGTGTATTAAATTTTTTAGAAAAACAACTTTTGATGGGGCTGGGGTGGAGCACTTGCATAGCATAATTAGCTTTGACCGCCAGTATCACAAAAAAGCAAAAACAAGCCCAGAACTGGGGAGGAAGAGCCAGGTGATCTCTGTGAGTTCCAGGTCAGCCTGGTCTATAAAGTGAGTTCCAGCACAGCCAGGGCTACATAGTGAGACCTTTTCTTTTCTTAAGGCAAAAATAAGAAGCAAAACACTGGACAGGATGTTTCCTGTAGCCCCCTGTGGCCCCCTGTGACCCCCTCTGCCCCCTCTGCCCCCTCTGAACTCTGCACCATGTGGCCTGATTCCTAACCCCGAGACAGAGAAAGCTGGGACAAAGGCAGACAGACAGACAGACACTCAGGAATCACTGCTCGTACCTTGAGTCTCATAATATACAACGCCCGCAAAGTGGTTGATCCCGAACTGGGTCTCATGGCTGTTCTTGGGTGGCACGTAGTTGGCGTTGAGTCTGTGCTGTGAGTTCAGCTTATACAGCATGGTGGCATCTGTGCCCTGAGGGGACAGAGTGGCCATTGTCAAGCTGCTACCTTCCAGGGGATCCCTATGCATGCCTTCCCAGCCCTCCCCTGTCTTTCTTAGTAGCTGTCACACTCCGACACAGGCTCTCCTAGCCTCACCGGCCATCTATGAAGTGGGTGAATTGGAACCACAAAACCTCGAATGCACATTCCAGGCTAGAACGACACCTATGTCTCATGACTGAAATATTTGGAAGGCTAAGGCTGGAGGATGTCTAGGAGTTCAAGGCCAGCCTGATCGATACGGCAAGATTCTAATCCCTTTTTTTTTTTTCTCCCTGAGAGCAATTCTATGGTTCCTTCCCCAATCAAGCCACATTCTGTTTCGAGCATCTCTCCTGAACCACCTGTATACTTAGATCTTGATGGTCTGGACCAGGGCCCAGTGGAATGCAGGTCATCCCTGCTTGCTGTGCAGACACCCTGCTGTTTATCAGCCCAGAGCACCAGGGAAGGCTCATGTCACTTGTCCGAGGTTGCAGATGGGGAAGATGAGGCTTCGGGTGCCCACCTTAGGGAACTTGCTCTCCTCATCGATGAGGGAGATGACATTCATCGGCCGATTGGCGATCATGTCCAGAGCATCCTGGTTGTCAGTGAACTCAATGTGCAGCCAGTCGATGCTCTCCAGATCGTACTCCTCCTGCTCCAGCTTGAACACATGCCGCACGAAAAACTGCTGCAGGTGCTCATTGGCGAAGTTAATGCAGAGCTGCTCGAAGCTGTAGAGGACAGAGGCCGTCCATGCACATGTGGTACCCAGCTTCTTCCCCTGTTGCCCAGACCCAACTTGGCCACTGCCTGCAGTGTGACCTTGGACACAAGACTCCCATCAGGTGAGTGCATGTAGGAATGTCAATTCCAGCCCATGTGCAGAAGACTCTGGGGACTGGGGAGGACAAAGGACATGCCCAAGGTCTCTGAGGGTCAGAGGAGAGGTAGGCTAGAAGCCAGGACAGGGGCTCTTTCCTTGAGTGACCAGGCCCCATGTAGGCCCACCAATAAGGGAAATGTGTCAGGACACTGGGAAGGTGGGCCATAGAGAGATAACAGCTTGTTGTTGAGAGGCCAAGGCTGACAATGTCCAGCAAGCAAAGAGAGCCCTGACGTCAGCCCAGATGAGCAGCAGCCTCAACTCTCATATTCAGTATGGTGGCCTGGGGGACTCTGTGACATCCTACATTGCAAGAACTGAAGTGACTCTGGTCATAAGTTCAGAGACTAGAGACTGCTTTCCAAGTACCCAGGACATTGTAAGCCTTCCCTAACATCCAACTGAGCTGACCTTGGCTGACCTGGGGCAGGGCATGGAAACACTCTCCAGGATGACTGAAGTCAAGTTTCCCAAGCCTGGAGGTGTCCTTGGAGGCAGGCAAGTGTAGCCTAAAGGAAGAGACATGGCATCCCCCAGGCATGGAGTCCCCCACACTACCTGTTCACGGCAAAATTTTCAAACCCAAAGATGTCCAAGAGTCCGATGGACTGGCGAGAGTTCTTCACTTCCTGGGACGGTGGCTTGTAGATTGCTGCATTTATCTTGTCCACAATCCACACGAAGAGCCGCCCATAGATGCCCTGCAAGGCACCCATCAGCCGTGCAACAAGCCAGATTCCCTCCTGAGTGGCAGTCACCACTCCTAGACCCTTTGGATCCCTGTTCCAGGATGACCCATGCTGCTAATGCCCCCAAGTTCACCTGTCTGTCCCTGTTACCACACATGCTCTCCTGACCCAATGACTACTGTTTGCTCCCTTAGAACTTCCCCTGACCCTGAGGCTGAAAAGGAGTCACTTTGGGGTTCAGCAACCTCACTTGAACATCTCCCCAACTTCTGAACACCTTGAAGGTCCAGAGCCTATCACAGGGATGGTATAGACTAGGGACTTTTTGATTGGCAAGTGTATGGATGGGTATAGCAGCATAAGGATTGGGAGTCTTCCACAGCCAGACCATGAGACTTAAGGGGATGCCCCTGGCTGAAAACAGCTCATCAAAGCAAGCCTGAGGGGACAAAGCAAGTGTGTAGAGCCAACTACTTTGGCATGCCTGGCCTTTGGACTCAGAATATGACAGAGGGAAACTGGCTATCAGAGAGCCAGAGACTACTCTGTAGTCCAGAGGCTGCCGAGGAAGGTCCAGCTTTGGAAACACCTTGCTCCTGTTCATCAACAAGCCAGACTCCTGAGGGCAAAGAGAACAGACAGCCACTCCATCCACCCACCTTGACAAAGGCATCTCGCACATCTAATGCCTGCTCCCTGCTGAGAGGGGTGGACACCGTCTCCCCACGGGTGATGAGGGTGTGGCTTGTGAGGCAGCTCATCAGGTCTAGAGGGTTCACCTAGAGCAAACACCCAGGCGTTGGTCCAGCTCCACCCTGACTGTTCCCTTTCCCCCAGCTGGCTCCCCTCCTCATCTCTTCTCAGGTATCACAGGGCCCCAGCCTAGACCTTACAACACCTCCCATTGTAGGAACAGCAGCTCAGGACTACTCACCATTCCCTAACTGAACAGAACTCTCCCAGGGCTCCACAGCCAATTCCAGCTTCAGCCAGACTGAGCCAGACATTGGCCTCAGAGGGACAGAAGGAATGGGAGAAGCTATCACTGACCTCGAGCAGAGACGCCGCTGTGGCCAGTGACGGGGAGAAGAGGACTTCACATGCATCCAAGTTTTCAAATGTACGGGCTGCCAGCAGCAAGGGACACGGTGTCAAGCAGGGAAGCAGAGGGGCAGGGGGAACCTGAGGAGAATAGGCTCCCATGCCTATTCTCAGAGACCTGCCCTGTCCACACAGGGCAGCAGCAGTATGCAGCATCCATCTGATGAATGTTCTCATGACAGCTGGTGGGCACTATGAGGGTAGAGACCCTAAATGCCAGCACCTAGCACTAAGCCTGGCACCCAAGCTGGACCCTCTGCTGGCTCCCCTTCAGTCTCTACTCTATAATCCACAGTGGTGACCATGACACTTTTGGGACAAGCTTTGAGACAAGCTTGATGTTTCCCCAAATACAGCTCATTCTCTTGGGCCTCGGAGCCTTTGCAATGCTCATCCCTCTGCTCAATGCAGCGATTTCCCCTTATCTTTCCAGGCTTAGTGGCCTAGGATTGCATTAGTTCTGGGGACATTCAATCATTGCATGAACTTCCCAGAACATCTACTCTGCCCAGAACCCATGATGGGCACCAGTGAAAAGGAAGAGTACAATCCCGTGCCTTCTTCCAATGGATCACCTCCACTCTGCTATGCAGGGGTGTCAAATAAGTGTGAACACTCTGCTCTACCTTGTCTTCCCTCTTACAGTCAGCTGCTTGGTCATTCACACCATAGTGTGAACTCAAAGATTTACCCTCTCTTGAAGACACTTAGCCTTAAAGAAGAAACCAAATGTGGAAGAGGTCTTAAAGGGCTGCAGTCAGCTCTGAGCACCTCATGTACCAGCTCCGTGTGTGTGTGTGGGGGGGGGGTGTGACTGCCACACAGTGTACCACCCCTGAGGCTGATGTCAAGCTGACATCCTCCCAGCCTGCATCCCATATAATACCTGATGACACAAACAGCACTGCCGGTACCCCTGGAAGCTAGGTGCCATGCTTCCCTGATTGGGGTGTGGCACTGTGGGGCATGGTACCATAGGGCCTCACCCTCATACTGCAGATTGCCCATGTGAAGGATGGCAGCCAGAAGCTTTGAGATCTCCCAGTTCTCTGTGTCTGTGAACATGAGCACCTTCATGGCTGAGCGGATGTTAGCATACTCCTGGCTGTCCACCCGGCCCTCACAGGTGATGCAGTTACCCTGGGGAGGGATAGGACATAAAAGAGGAGGACGGGGGTGTCAGGTAGACTAGGAGGGCCAGTGCCCCCAGGATATGCTCCTGTGGGACTCCAGGACACCGTGACATGCGTAAGAAGACCTGGGCACTACCCCAGGCTCACTTAGCCACCCACGTCCATCATGGCTCACAGCACCAACTCCTCCCCAGGCTCCATACAGCTGCAGGGTGCCCACTCTTAGGGAGCTCCCACCAACTGTAACCATATGTGAACCACAGAGAGGAACTATAGACACAGCCTGCTCACTGGTGTGAGTGTGTGTATGTGTGTGTGGTGTGTGTGGTGGTGGGCCAACCAGCTAGTTACAGAAGAGAAAGTCCCCTCACACCTGCAACACACTTAAATCCCAGGCAGGTTCTCTCCAGGGAGGTAGAGGTGAAATTCTCAACCTAGCCTGCTGTGTGCACAGCCTCTAGACCAGTGGTTCTCAGCCTTCCTAATGCTGCGACCCTTTAATACCTCATACTGTGGTGTGGTGACCCCCAACCATAAAATTATTTTGTTGTTATTTCATAATTACAATTTTGCTACTGTTATGAATCATAACCTAAATGTCTGTGTTTTCCAATGGTCATAGGTGAGCCCTATGAAAGAGTCGTTCAACCCTCAAAGGTGTCGAGACCCACGGCCCTAGAGAGCCACAGAGCAGCAGAAAACAGTACAAGAGCTTGCCATCAACAAAGCCTGGAGGCCCAGGCCTTGGAAACCAGCTCCCTCAATCCTAGGAGGCCCAGCATAGGCCTTAACAGTCTAGCTTATGTGTATGAGCAGGTCCATGTGCTTGGTTCTGTGGCTCCTGTGTCTGTGTCCCCATCACCCATGTTGACCTTGAGAAATCTGTGGTAAAAATTTGCTAGGGGCATGTGCCCAAGTAAAGGAGGGTCTTTAAGGCACAGACAAACCTAGGCGGCCTGATACAGAACCACACTGGCGAGTCTGGTCTTGCCCCACATCACTGAGACAGGTTTTTACCCCAAGGTATCACCCGGGCCTCACCATGGCCAAGTAGTTGTAGTCAGCTGCCTGGCCTAGGTTCAGCTTTCTCTTCTGCTCCTCACTCATGCCCTCCAGCATACAGTAGAACACGTGGTAGTTCCTCTCGTCAGGGGCCTGGAAGTGGGCGCCAGTATTGGGATTAGAGAACACACATGGGCAGGAGTCTCCTAGTGGACCTTGGACACTTCCAGTAGCAGATGGAAGTGCAGTGTGTGAAGAGTGATCCAGACTACGTGAACAGCGGTGCCCACCCACCCAGTACAGGGGCTGACTCACAGCCGGAGCCAGGGCTCACCTGGCGGCAGACTCGTGATTTCTCTAGCAGGTACTGCTCTATTTTGGCGCCCTCAATGGCACCACGCTTGTTAAAGTGGATGTCAATGTACTTGCCAAAGCGGCTGGAGTTGTCATTGCGGATGGTCTTGGCATTCCCAAATGCTGCAGGGCAGAAAGCATCGCAGGTGAGACTGTATGGACCCCATGCCAGCACCCAGTTCACCCTCAGAACCTGGCCCTACCTTCCAGGATGGGGGTGGCCTCCAGCACCTGCTGCTCTATCCATGAGTGCTGTCCACTGATGGCCGCCAGGAACTGCAGGATCAGCTTTGTGCTCTCTGTCTTGCCAGCTCCCGATTCCCCGCTGTAGAGGGCAGGAATGGCAGAATAGGCCTCAGGTTTGGCTGTCCCACTGGTCCTGGTTGGTACTACAGGTCTGGTCCTCAGGGACACAGGGTCTGCCACACCCCCATCCCTATTGGTCAAGAGTATGAGCCACGTGAACTGCTCAAATGATGCTTTGAGTTTCTCTTGCCTTGCCCAAGAGAAAACAAGACAGATTTCAGGAAACAATGTTTACTTCAAAAGCTAACAGCATCCCTTGTAGTGTTAAGAGAAAAGAAATGGAAAAACTAGGAATGTGGGGGTGACCCTGTACACCGTGACACAGCACAGAGGGCACAGCTGGCTCCTGGGGAGCATCACAACATTCTAACTGTGGCACAATTCCTAGTATATCAGCAGGAGAGCAGAACTGGGGCTCACACTGGAAGAGAGGCTGAGCCACCCACCTGATGATACAGCATTGATCCCGGCTGTTGCGTTTCATGTTGAAGTAGCAATTGTCGGCAATGGCAAAGATGTGGGGGGGCAACTCCCCTATCTTCTTGTTGGTGTACTGGCGGATGTGTTCTGGCGAGTAGATGGAAAGCAGCTGGTAGGGGTTCACGGCCACCAAGATGGAACCCGTGTACGTCTGCAAGCAGCAAGGTACAGGAGTCTGGTGGGGGTGGGAAGGTCTCTGCCCTGGGCAGATCTGGAATCCGCAGACATGGCAGGACCCAAGGGGACCTCAGCTTGGCCTTGGGTCTGTCTGGCTCAGAGACACTTGGTGAAGGGAGCAGCAGGAAGTCCCTAAGCCTGGATTGAGTTGTCTTATCTGTACAGTGGACAGAACGTAACTGTTCTTGTGAGGATGAATGAGAGTATGTTTTCAGATTCAAAGCTCAAAGCAGGGACAACTCAAATTGCTGGCTCCCTTCTTTGGCCCCAACTTCTGCACCTAAGATTTTTTTTAGAGCAAAATTCAAAATCTGGACCATGTTCAGAGGGGAGACTGGGATGGCAAGGAAGCTACGAGTGGGGCCACGTCATAAAGAGTGGTGGAGCTGGGGCTGGAATGTGGTACAGAGGAACTGGGATTTGGGGCTTGGGCAGAGGCATTCTCTGTAGCTCCCTCCCCCAACCCTCACCTCCCAGGCAGAGGTGGCTGCTGTGCCCCATGGATAGGGCTTGGGGACCCGGGGCAGTCTCCGTTTCATTCCTGTACAAGAGAATGGGCAAGACTTCCTGCTGCTCCCTGGGGTCCTGTCACACAGGAGAAGCACCAGGGTGGGAGGAGTTTAAAACTCCTCCCTACTCCCCACCTCACCCCAAGCTAGAAAAGGTCAGGCCTTCCCTGTCGTTGGTGATAGATGTTTTGATGTCTGGGGACTAGACAGGCTGAAGACAAATGTGTCTGCACAGGTGAGGCGGCCTGTCTCCCCAACCTCTACCACCTTTCCAGGACTCAGTGCACGACACCAGAGGGGCCTCCATTCCCCAGCAGCTCATCCCAGTGTGGCATGCAGGGGAAACAGCTGTGAGGCCCAGCCCAGGCCAGGGGAGATGTGCAGAGAAGCTCTGACCAAACCAAGGGACCCCAGTTCCAGAGCCCAGAAGCTCCTGTCCCCTTAAGCCACCTCCTCCAAGTGCCGCAGTCAGGAGCACCCAAGACTTGCTCTCTCACAGCTCAGCTCAGTGTGAGGAGTCCAGGCAGGAAAAGAAATGGCGCAAGCAAGGAGAGGCCAAGGGGAGCAGCCCAGCCAGGCCAACCAGCATCACCGCCTTCCAGCAGCTGCCACTGTGCCACTTACCCGCCCTCCACAGTGGGTCTGTTACAAAGTAAGGAACAGTCAGAGAGACAACCAGTCAATGGAAAGGAGGCTGCAAAGACATCTCCAGGAACCCAGGCTTAGGCCAAACAATTGGGCGAGGACCCTGTGGCCACCATCCATTACACACCATCCCATGCAGCTGTGGAATATAGCCAATTCTTGTCCCCAGATGGGGAACCCATCCCCACCCGAGAGTCAGCCTCAAGGAACAATGCTTTGGCCACCTTCAGTCTGTTCATTTGTGGAAGGGGATGCTCGCTGCTCCCTCCCAGGACCCCTGTAGAGACTAAAGGACAAAGGTGCCACCCTTGCAGGGTATTAGGGGTCACCTTACTCTCTTCTTAATACTTGCTCAAAAATATGGCACCTGTTACCAGTGAATGGCAGGAGGCTGGCCCCACAGAGTCACTCCACAGCCCTCACCATCAGGACTAAGAGGAACCCTGCATCCTCCAGTGAGAGGCAAAGGCTGGCCAGCAGCAGAGGATAGAGGTGTGAAAGGCCATGACATTTGAGGGGATCTGCTGGAGAAAGGTCATTCTGGCAGTCATAGACTGATGTCGTTTACCATTTCAGACCTAATGAGCCAGCAGGGAAGTGACAGAAAGATACGGGGATGCTGTAACATCCCAAGACTTCCTGGTGCCGCGGATGGACCTTATCCCATTGCTCTTTGGCTCTTTCCATTCTTTCTGCAACCCAAGGGCTTCACGGGCTCAAGATTCTTCAGTGTCCCACCTCCTGGGGGTCATCACATGATGGCCACCAGGACTCCCAAACCAGAACTCCTCCAACCCTGGTCTCAGCCTCCCCAACTTAACCTCCAGTACCATCATGCCCTTCACCCAGGTGAACCGAACCCTCCACTCCTGTCTCCCTGTCACCAGCCTACTGCCCCCACTGTCCTCCCTGGCCTGGGATGCCAGCTACTTATTGGTCTCCTGTGGTACTTCCCCACCTGGCTCCTGCTCCCATCACTTCTCCATCTCTCTTCTACTTCCAGCCTAGGTGGGCTTCACTGCTTTGTCCTCTGTGGGGGACCATCTGGCTTCTTACAACCTGGTAAGAAGGACATGGTATACATCCCTCTAAAAGAGCCCTGTGACTCTTCATCTTGCACATGAGGAGTCCCTCCACTGATCCTGTGGCCCGAGGCCCCTCACTGTCCTGCTGCTGTAGACTGGAACACACTGCCTACCTATGCCCTTCACCTAGCTGGTGTCCCTTAACCATGAGGCACCACCTCCTCCAGAAAGTGGGGATGCTACACATAGCCCATCACACCCTACATGTTTCCTGCAGTACATTTTATTGGATGCTTACTTCTTGGTGTCTCTGGTTCGAGACCTTGGTCTCCCTAATGTCTAACACAGAGTATAGGACACACTCAGTACTGACTGTTGAGAGACTGGTTAGCAATGATGGGCGGAGTGGGCAGTATCAGTGATTATTTCCAGAGTCTAGCAGGGAAGGGAGCTAAGGAACACCCTGTCAGCACTCAGGACCATGTTAGCCACATTACCAAAATGAATCCTAGGATGAGACTGGTGGAAAAAAACAGAATGCTATGAATATGCTACTGTACATAGAGAAGAGAACAGAAGTTCACATATAGGTGTGCACACATGTGTGCCTGTTCCACACCTGAGCATATGCACAAGTACTCATGTTCAAACACATGTGTGTGGCATGTATGTATATACGCACCTACCTGGACACACATGCATACTGTCTGAGTACACACAGGCACACAGCAGTCTTTCCCCTGCAGGCACAGGGAGATAGGCCCCATTGTAGTCAGTAAAAAGGAAAACTACAATTTGTAGAACACACACACTAATACATCTGGTTAAAAGTGGAGGCAAAGACTCCTAGTGTGCAGGCCTGTGGGACTGAGCCCCAGAACATGTGCAGAAACTCGGCTGCAGTGACACAAATCTGTGAGTCCAGCCCTCCTCCAGGACAGCTGAGTAGAGAATGCAACACAGCACAGCAGCGAGAGAAACTCTGCCTCCAGACAGAGTGGAAGGAGAGAGCCAGCCCCCCAAACATTCTCAGACTTCCACATGTGGTGGTGGTGGCACATATGCTCCTGCACACATGTGATAAATACTTATTTAAAAAAACAAAACAAGGCCTTTTTCTTCAGCAGGAAGGATGTCCCCAGCAGGAGGGCAAGGCCAAAAGATCCCTGGGGGCAGGGCACAAGTCTTTGCAGCTCCAGATGTGAGGTATGGCCACTTTGCCTTCTAGACAGTCCGAGCCTGTCGTTTTTAATGAATCTTAAACTTTCTGTTTTAATTTTTGATACCATGAACATCACCATACGAGCAGAATAAAGTCATTTGTTCTTTGGCTCCCTCATAATTTTAAAAGACTTTGAGTTCTTAGGATGAAACCTCTAAGTGTCATGGAGGCATGTGTCCTACCTGGTATAGATCGCCTTTGGGGCCCCTGCTGTCCTAGCTGGGTGAGATCAGATTTATTTGTTTCTCCATAGACTCACTTCTCTGCATTCCACTAAGCTCCAGAGGTGTTTCCACAGGGAGGGGTGAGCTGGCTGCTTCTAATGATGGCCTGCTGTCCCTCTATTTCCTTACTAAGGACACATGCTCGTAGGCTCATCTCCCCTGACCTTGAGACTTCGGGACCAGCCCCCATTTCACATCAAAACATAGTAGGGCAGCAGCCCCCGGCCCCTGGCTCCCTAACTGGCAAAATGCTAAGCTTGTCTCTGAGCAGCCCTGGCATCTAGTTTGCAAGCCTATGAGGCCCATAAACCTGCAGTATAACAGCTCCTGTCCCAACCCCAGTCCTAGAGACAGTGCCCAGAGCCTAGACCCAGCAGGGGTGGGGGTGAGACGGAACACCACAGTGCAGAGCTAACAAAGGAGTCTGGAGCTCTGGGTGTAGCACAGGGCAGCCATGGTACTCACATAGATGAGGTGGTCCCGGTAGCGGATGAGCAGGTTTCGCAGAATGCCTGCCTCATTGAGATCCCCTAGGCGGATCATGTCCTCCACACCATGCACGGAGGTGGGGTGCATAGGCTTGATGTGCGTGGCATTTTGAGGGGAAATCCAGTGTTCCTGCAGGCAACATAGCCCTTCACATCAGCAGCTGCTCCTGGGCCCAGGATGTGCATAAGGATGGGAGTCTGCCATATGATCCTCATCAGCTCTACTTGGCTTCAGTCTGGGGATTTTACTGGTCTCTACCCATCAAGCAGCTCTCCTCCACAGACATGTAAGGAGGGCAAGGCAAAGGCTTTGACCCTACCAATGGGTTTCATTAAGAGGACCAGGTCCTTCAGTCAGTTTGAAAGCATAGTAACTGGAATTTGAAGGGCTTGGCTTCAAATCCAGGTTCCAGTAAACAAGTACATAAAAATAAGTTTAGAGAGTTTTCAACAGGGGTACTGGGGGCAGGTGCTGCAAACCACCCCTCCAGGGAGGTAGCTTTACAGCTGAGACCTGAATGAAGAGAAAGTTTCTGTAAAAAGTGAAGAAAGAAAGCTAGGCCCAGGGGTCAGGAAAAACAACCCTTCCTAGGCTGTGTGGGTGTGGCTTGTGAGGGGTGGCCAGGGGCAGTCAGTGGCAATGGGAATCCTGCCCCAGAGTGTATTTCACAGGCCTGGCTGGTGAACTATGTGGAGATTGGGGAGGACTTTCTGGACCTATGAGCTGAGGTGGGAATTGCAATAGTCACACACACACA
>CAJQZJ010001826.1:23948251-23980630 GCA_907164525.1 Lophiomys imhausi | reverse complement strand
CACACACACACACACACACACACACACACACACACACACACCCTTCTCTTTCCTGCAATATTCCCTGTAGCCACCAGATGGCAGATGAGGGCATCCAGGAGGCTCTTGGATTCTTTCCTCTGGAAAAGAGAGCATCAATTTCCTGGGATTGCTGGGATCAAGAACCTTGTCACATCCTCAAACTGTGACTTTTGTGAGTATGGCCCTAGCCCACCCACCACCTTGAGCCAGGAAGGAACATGGTTTCTGGGGTAGAGGGAACCTCTCTGATACCACTCCAAAGCCCATAGGTTTGCTAACAGATGTAACACCCTGTCAAGACCCTGCACACTCACACCTCCTCCAGCTGTTCTTAGATGTCACCACCCCAACAGGAGTCCCTACCAGGAATCTAGCTTCAGTCCCAGGCTGCCCCTGACAGATATGGTCACATGATCTTGCCCATCTGACCCTCCAATGGCTGCCATTGTTAGCAGCCACAAGCTGGTCTACACCTTTCCTCTCTGGCCTTACTTCAGCCCCTAGGAATGGAAGAGGTAGCTCACTCGCCTACTCAGAGGGGTAAGGGCAGGACCAACCAGAGCCCTGCTCCAGGAGGAAAAGGAACTTAATCCAATCCAGGCCCCATACAACTCTTCCCAGTGCATAAGGGACCCAACAGTGACGTCAAGGACCTGTCTACGCTTTCAGCCCATGTGGAACATTCCTCTCTCCCAAACACTCCGATAAAAGCTGATCCATTTGGAAAATTCCCTTTGCCTGTCCCTGGTCCCTGCAGGGATCAGAAAGGATGGGGCCTCTAGACAGCTTCCTACCTGCCCTTTGCCACCCCCTCCCAGTCCATAACTACTTCCAACATAGGTTGGTTCAACAGGGCTACTGTGGGCAGCTTGCTAAGGGCCACCTCTCCAACGAGGTAGCACTCAAGCTGAGATCTGAATGAGGAGAGTTTCTATAAGAAGTAGGGAGAGAAGGCCAGGCCCAGGCACCAGCAAAAACAACCCTTCCCAAGTTGTGTGGGCATGTAAGGGGTTGGCAGGGGCAGTGAAAATGGGAATCTGGTCCCACCCAGGTGTCTTTCACAGGGCTGGCTGGTGAACTGTCTGGAGCTGGAGGAGGGGAAACAGTACAGAGGCCAAGAAGCCTCTACATCCTTAGAGTAAGGTTTGGCATATCACCTTCCTGGGCCTCCAGGGCCTCATCCGCAAACAGAAAGCAAGACAATAGTGCTCTGGTCCTGGAGTGGGGAGGGGAAAGCTGTCTCTTCTGGAGAGTTCTGTCAGGTGTGCAGGCCACTGGGGCATGGGATATACTCAGCCAGGTGTGGGTTGGACACCCTGAGCCAACAGGTTACAAAGACCATTTGTGTTCCTGTCACGACCCACAACACTGAAGTGGGACCTAGGTTCACAGTGGCAATCAGACTCGGTGTAAAATGACTGGCCGGGTTAAGAAGCACAGCTGAACAGCCCCTCCTCCTATGTGGGAGGATGCCCTGCTGAGAGCAGCGGCTCTGGTCAAGGTCCACAGCCCACAGCAGGGGTCAAAGTGTAACAAGGCTAGGACTGGAGACATATCTGAAAGAGAGAGTGACAGAGACAGAGAGAGAGAGAGACAGAAAATGTCTGAAGACTCACAGGGACAGAAAAAGAGACACAGGCAGAGACACAGAAGAAAGACAGAGAAAGGGAGGAAGGGAGGGAGACCTGGAGAGACAAGGGGCACATCTGGGAAGGAATAAGAGGACAGCTGCTCTGCTGAGGAAGGTGGGGTCCCCTGGAAGGCATAGGAATGAATTTCACAGGAAGGCCAGAGCATCCATGATCCTGCACTGTTCTCCCAAGAGCCTTTTCTGAACACTCTGCTGAGCTCTGCAGAGACAGATATGACTAGCCTGGTCCCTATGCTCAGCGGGAGGGCAGAGCTGCAGGACAATGACCTGGAGTGTCAGGAAGGAAATAAGAGAGTCCCACAGCCTGATCTTCCCTAACTTGTCTCCATCCTGTGTTCCTAACCAGCCATGCCCCCCAGCTGTCCCCACCTTTAGGGCTTTGGTATGGGAGTGCAGGATGGGAGGGGACCTTCAGGATCCAGTGACACAGAGTTACAGGATACCATCTGACATGCAACCTGACCCAAATGAAATTCTACCCTCAGGTAGAGTCCCTGGTCCCCACCCTTAGGGCTGGGGAACTTCACCAGCCTGTCTGCAGCCAGCCCACTCTGCACACCTCCCCCGCGGCTCAGCCTCATAGAGGCTTCCTAGAGCACAGAGAGCTACAGTCTCAGAAGGAAGGGAAGGACACTCTGGCCTCAAGTCCAGGACACAATCCTCTCTCCCACAACCTGAGTCCTATAGCTGCCACTGAGATGCTGACAGCAATAACACACATAGAAGTAGAGATCCTAAATTCTAATCCCAGCACCACTCATTGTGAACTTTGTGACTTGTGGTCACCCGATGGGGTCACAGCTATTGTCTGTCCTGCCTTTCACAGATGCCATGAGAAGGCAAAGACAGAATCCCTGCAGAGCCCTAGGGTTATTGATTAGTGGTTCCCTGGCCTAGGCTCACAGATCCTGTGCCTGTCTCCCCTTGACTCAGCAGGACCTTCTCTACTCTACTGTACCCTTTATTTTCTCTTGGGTCTCTCCAGACCAAGAGACTAAGACAAGAATTCAGGCTAGGCTGTTGCTAGAGCCAGGCACAGCATTGGACACTACCTGATCATGGCAAATAGAAGCTTCCCGGGTCTTATGTCTCTGCTACATGGCATTGCTGTGCTTCACATTGCATCTACATGCTCCCAATCACATACATGTCAATCTGCACAGATGCACATGTTTTTACACACGCATATGTGAGTACATATGTGTACTCATGCACATGCACCCACATGCAAAGGCACTGACACATGCTGTGAACTTATGCTCTGAGACCTCATGGCTCCCCTCCAGGCCTTCACGTAGACCACCCGCCTTCCTCGGCACACCCCCTTTCCTTTGATCTTTGTCTCTTACTACCTATCAGTCTTGTACTTCCGGCGCCCTTTCCATGAGACATGAAGGTTAGACTGATTCCCTGCAGGCAGTGTGCATGATGAATTCCACAAGACAATAGAGCAAAGCCTGGTATTTCTCGATGGACGCCAACTATACTGAGGGGCTCAGCACATGCAGGCTCAGATATGGGTCTCATATTATCAAAGAGGAATCTGAGGCTTGAAAGGAAGGAGCCTGACTCCATAGCGCCACTGAGCCATGGCAAGGAGCTTCCCCAATGTGGCATACACAGCCTTCATCCCTATGTCCCAGAATGGCTTTGGAAATGTGCAAACAGGAAGCAAAAACAAAATGGAGTCTCTCTTGCTGGAGCAGAGGAAGAAGGGTTTTGTGTGTGGTGGGAATGGGGTTTGTGTGTTTGTGTGTGTGTGTGTGTGTGTGTGTGTGTGTGTGTGTGTGTGTGTGTGTTGGGGGGATTGGATATTTCTTGGTCCTATTCTGGACATCTGTCATTGTAGCCTTCCCAGGTAAGGTTGGAGGAAAGAGGGTTACTCACGTTGCCTTCATCGTCCACCACATGGATCTGCCCAGAGTCGCAGAGCTTTACCACGGCCCCGATGGGCACATCAAACTCCTGGCCCGATTTCAGGTCCATCCACACATAGTCCCCCTGTAGGCAGGATATCCTGAAGCTTAGTCTGGAGACCCATTGCACGCTCAGCAGCCCTCTCTTCCACTACCACTGAGGCTTGGAATATGGGTCAGAAGAGAGGGGAGGGGGAGCCCTTGCTTCTGGGATCCTCGTGGTGGCCAGCCTTAGGCTCGAGCTCACACAGTGTCATCAGTGCCTCTTCCGTAATCCAGGTCCCCTCACCTTCAGGTGAGTAAGCTGAGGCTGAGGAAGAGGAGCAGCCAACACCACAGGAGGACATCCTCAGCCCAGACCTGTCTAAGGCTGTGCAGCCCATGGCTTCTGGACCTACAAGCCCCTGGCAGACTAAAAACTAAGGCAGGAACACCAAATCACATCCTTTCTGCCCTAAAGGAGTATATGGGGACCACCAGGCTGTGGCAAACATTACAGGCTCCATGGGTTCCTGTGGGTCCACTGCTCTCTATTGAACCTAGGGTAAGAGGCCATATTGATTCCTGCTTGTGAGGAGAGCCCAGACCTTGAAGGTGGTGGAGGAGGGACATTTTTATGTTCCCTGCAGCATGCAGTCCAAAGCTTGGCTCTTAACTCAGGTAGCTGAATTAAAACCCAGATTCAAAGAAATGGACTGAGAACCACTGTATTCCATGTTGATGTATTCAATAAACATGTATTGGGCACCTACTGAGTGCAAAGTCCTGATTGACTTAGAAGGAGCAGTGACCATTGCAGAATTTCCATTCTAGTTGAAGAAACTAGAATGGTAACAACTGAGCAAAGTCCTTCCCAAGATCCCTGCGGACATTGGTCAGTAGAGTAGAAGGAAGAAAACGGAACTGATGGAAAATGACAGGTGACAACAGGAGAATGATTGCTTCAACTTAGCAGCCAATGAACCACACAGTGGAGGAAACCTGTCCTGAGATCTGAAGGTAAAAAGAGGCCAGGCAAGGACAGAACAGTGGGAATGGCATGTGCAAAGACCCTGAGGCAGGAGGGAACATTAAAGAGGAAGTTATAGGGAGGAGATGGGTGGGTGGGGCCCAGAGCACAAAGGTCCTTGGTGGTCTTGAAGTAAAATATCTGATTGTACTCTAATCTTACTAAAAAATGTGTTCTTTGGGGGAGGGGTTCCCAAACTCTCCTGGAGTGTGGGAGAACTCAGCATCTTAGTAAGCAAATAATTTTGCAACAAGTATGGTTGGAAATGGAATAGCCTGGTAAACTGGCTTTCTACAGAGCCATGGGCATGGCGCAGTAGGAACAGCTCACGGTCTAGAGGGAGGAGTCAGGGTCCTAGGCCCTACTCACTGACCCTGAACCTCAGTTTCCTTGCCCTTCCACAGTGGGGAGAGTTTCGATACGTAGCTATTTCAGCTTTCTTCTCCCATCAGAGCTACAATGGGCTCTGGCTTGCTCATGTGAATGGGACATAGCACATGCCAAAGACAAGCCAGTCAGTCAGTCCCTGCTTGATCCCAGAGAAGTAAAAAAAAAAAAAAATCAGGCCCAGAGGGTGCATTGATTCTTCACCTGTGAGAGCTGTGTGGGCAGGCTGCCCATCCTCTGGGGATGAAGCAGGAGCAGATGGGAAGGTGCTGTCCAAGGAGGGACAAGACAGGCTGCCTGACATGAGTCATGACAGAACAGGTACCAGGCCTGCAGGACCATGAGAGCCACACACAGGGCTTGAGTTTTCTTCTAAGTATGACATGGAGCCACTCACACCCAGAAAATGGCGCAATTATCACTTCCTTTCTTGAGATAGTGTCTCAGGTAGCCCAGGCTGGTCACAAATTTGATACATGGCCAAGGATGACCTCTGTACCACTGGAGTGCTGGGATTGCAGGCATGTCATGCAATGCCTGGTTTATGCAGCTGGGGTCAAATCCAGGGCTTTGTGCATTCTAGAAAAGCTCTGTCCTCCTGAGCTACACATCCTCAGTCACTGGGTTTTCACTCTGACTACCCTCTGGCAGCTATGTGGATAATGGAGTCATCTCACAGCCCAGCATCACACTACCTTAGGTAGGGATGGGCCCAGCCTCTCACTCATGGCTCCCCACAGCCTGGCTCAGAAAAATCCTCAGTGACAGAAAAAGCAGTGGACATGAGTGCGTGTGTGTGTGTGTGTGTGTGTGTGTGTGTGTGTGTGTGTGTGTGCAGTGTGAGTATAAGCAAGAACACGTGACTGTGTGTGTGTGGGAATGGAAGGGCGGGGTGTGTGTGGCTAGAGTGAGCACAAAGCAGAATCTTCAACTAGTGATGTGGTTCAGAGGTAGAGCACTTGCCCAGAACACACAAGGTTTTAGATAGGCTCTATCCCTGACACCACAAAAGGGAAAGACAGGAAGGAAGAAAGAAAGAAAGGGAGAAAGGGAGGGAAGGAGAGAGGAAATAGAGATGACTTCTGCCACTGGCCCAGGTGCCAGATGACTGCACGCTCTATGGAAGTCCCAGAACCTTCCAAAAGGTTAAATGTTCCTCTGAAATTAACTGTTCCATTAGCCTCCGCGATACCCTCATGTGCAGAGTCCCCTCAGAGGTTAAAACATCCCTGTGGTCACCCAACCAGAACCTGAGAAACCCAAAGCCCTGGGCTCTTTCTGCACATTCCTTAGGTTTAGTCCCGAGCAAGAGAGGCTGGGGCTTCCTAAAGACAAGCTGGAGACCTAAACAGAGGACAGCTGAGGGCCGGGTCTCTGACGCACGGGTATCTCCTGGCCTAGCATAGGGCCTGGCACACAAAATATTTTTCCCACTGAAAGAACATAGAATAATCAAATTAAGAAACTTTGTGTGAGTCAGAAGTAGAGGCTCAGAGAGGGAAACTGGGGTGCTCAGAACATACAGCAAACAGAAATGATTACTCTTCTAACTTCAGGTGGTCCCTAGGGGTGGATGATGCTCTGGGGAGAAAAGCCCTTGCATCCTAAGGCAGCTAGGACACATAGACACCTATTTTATAGGGGAGGAAACTAAGGCCCAAGAGAAAAAGGGAGCTCGCTGCATTTCCTCATCACATTACTCTTTCACGAGGCTGGTAGACTCAAGGGAAGAAGGAAGCCGTGAATAAGACCTGGTTTCAAGTCCTAACCCATTAGACCCACTTCCTGTGGCCAGCCTCAGGCCATCTTATTGCCCATAAACGTTCTGTGAAAGGCACCCCTCTAAGGAGCTCCTCTTGCAGTGAAAATCCCACTTGTGACATGCAAATGCTTCAGTGGAGACTGTGTAACTTGGGCCAAGTCTCAGCTTTCCCATTGTCAAGTGACTCTGAATTAGCACCTTCCAGGCCCCAGCCCCCACTTGCTATGCAAACCTAGCCATCAGGGCTTCCTATGGCTCCATCTAATATTCTCAGACACACTCCCAGTCCCCAATTGCTTTGCCATAGTGAACACAGTAGGTTCCAATTTGAGCTCTGCCACCGGTGCTAGTGACTCGGGGGTTACAATCTTTCCAGGCCTCTCTTTTCACCAATCTTGGAAGAGAAGGAGTCAGTGTATCTGAAAACCAGAGGTCTAGAAAAATGCCATCTGTGCCTGCTGTCTGTTCCACTTCTTCTAGGCTTGGGATCAGTAGTACATCAGTACCAATCCACAGGTCCTCAGCCCCCTCCTGCTTCTCCCCTCCTCTGGGACAGGTCTTTGGTCTCCGTGGAATAACAGGAGCCTCAATTAGAACATGTGCCCTCACTCATTTTTCTAACCACCCTGGGCCATTTCCTAGGTCGGAAAGTGACCAATGTATTGCCATAGGCACATAAAAAAACAGTGACAAGTTACTAGCCCTTGGTAAGAGAGGGACTCTATGCTCCTCTATGTGCCTCAGAGTGCTCCCTGAGCTGAATACCAGTAAAAACTGGGAATTCTATTCTTAACTTGGTCCAGGTAGCCTGCCCTTCCCCCACGGCATCCCTGGTCTTTCAGATCCAAAACCTCCAACCCCTGGGAGGTGTGGCTTCGGCCAAGTCTATACCAGAGTTCATCCCTAGTCCCATGCAGCATCCTAGGGCAGCAATCTCCCATGTACTTCTAGCTCCTGTATCCCACTAGGTTCTGACTGAGCCGGAAATTGAGGCCCAGGTGACCGAGCCTTCCCCTCCCCGGCCCCGGGGCTCACCGGCATAACCGCGAAGGTCTTGAGCGCTTGGTTCAAGCTTCGCACCAGAGCCCATTTGCCAGGCGGCTGGGCAGGCGCCTCGCTCGGGTCAGCAGGGCTGCCTGGGGACTCCATGGTGCACGGGGTCTGGTGGCCGCACGACGGACCGCGATGTGGGCTCCTAATTCACCTAACCCGTGCGCCACCCGTTTGGGAACCCTAAACCCGGCCATCTGCCAGGGGCCCATGGCAACGGCGGCTTAGGTGACGCCCGTGGGCCTGGCGGGGAGGGGGCACCGCGCTGCTGCGACCCCTCCCACGAGGGACCTTGACACACCCCCGGATTCCCCAGGTGCTTCTCTGGAACCTCAGTCAGGAAAAGTGGCTTCAGGAACCTCATCTTGGCTGCAGTTTTGGAGAAAAATCGGTCTATTTTCTACAGAAGGAAAAGTGGACCATAAGTAAACTTCGAAAAGTTTTAGGACATTCAGGGAAGGGTGTCTCTAGTTCCATGGCCTCCACTGGAGAATGAGAACTGGTAAAAATCTCCCAGGCAGGCATCTTCAGGGGAATTGAACCCTGAAGATATTTGTCTGATCCTCTTCCCAGGATCCTGGGGCCAACTATGGGTGGCGTCGATTCTCAGAGGTACCCTGGATTCTTCAGGATCTCGAGCCACCATGAAGGCTTAGACTCACCTTGCGGAGGCTTGGCAGTTTTCCTGTGTTACGGCATTCAAGCAAGAAGAGGCTCCACGCTCCCGTCAGTGTTGAGCCATGAGTCAGAGGTCCCTGCCAGTCCAGGATGCCCTCCAGCCTCCTGCCCCAACCTCCCAGCTTGTCTGCTTCTCTACCTTCCATTTTTCCTCCTCTCTACTCTTTTCTCTTCAATTCCACCTGTTTCCACTCCCGACAACTTTCCTGGTCTGGAACCTCAAAAACCCAACTGCTCCCTTAGCAAACACCAGCAGGGAGTTGAGTCAGGGAGAACAGAGAGGACACAGAGGAGAGTCAGGAGCCACCAGTGCTCAGGGTTGCCAGGCCAGGCCAGCACCTCCTTCTACCCACACATCCCAGTCTCAGCCTCAGGGACCCAGGACTCCACCCTCCTACTCCAGGCTGACTGCCTGCAGCCACCAACCCTTTCCAACCTCAGGAACTCTGCTCTCATTAGAACCCTTCTCCATCAAGCCCAGAGCCAGGGTACCTCTCCCGGCCCGCCTGCCCACTAGGATCCACAGAACGCAGGTAGGAGCTGATGTGGACTCTAGACGTTTTCCATCTGTCCATACAAGAGCCTTTGCTGAGCACAAACCTGGAATAGGGCACAAATGGCCTTGCTAACACAATGTGTCCTTGAGCTCCCACCCTAGTGGGATGTACAGGTCTAGAAACAGATAACCAGGTACCACCAGATAAGAGTCAGGGCTGAGTTCACAACAGCTCTGTGGACTCTGGAGCCAGACAAGTTAGGTTCAATCTCACTCGGCCACAAGCTGCGTTCTTTGGGCAAGCTCCTTTACCTTTGGGGTGCCTGTATTTCCTCATCTGCCTGCTGCAGGATGGTAGCACCACAAATTCATGTGGTGGATTCATGGCTTAAGCTGGGGTCCCCACTATGACCCTGTGTTGTGAGCTGACACTGTGTGGTTGGTGGCTGCTATTGAGTGAGGATATCATAGGAGGAGAGATTGCTAATGGCACCATCTCTTAGGTCTCCATGAGGGGAAAGGTGTTCCAGACAGAGTAAATAACAAGAAGAGCTTCAAGGTACAAGGGAGAAGGCAGACAATGGATCCAGTGGCTGGAGAGCGACCCCTGGGGAGGCCTGGCAGGGTGCTGGGAGGTTGGCGCTACAGGTGGCACCAGAAACCAGATCTGCTCCAGAGTGACAAAGGCAACTCCTTGTGTGCTAAGGAGTACTTCACTACTCCTTAGCACAGCTGATTTCTCTTTGGAAACCTTGGAGGAGCCAGGCGGTGATGGTGCACATTTTTAATCCCAGCACTCAGGAGGCAGAGGCAGGCACATCTGTGAGTTAGAGGCCAGCCTGGTCTACAGAGTGAGTTCCAGGACAGCCAGGAATACAGAGAGAAACTCTGTCTTGAAAATAAAAGAAGTGGAAGGCAGGAGGAGGGTGTTCTTCAAATGTCAAAAAAAAAAAAAAAAGAAAGAAAAGAAAAAGAAATCCAGGTGTGGCAACTCAGGCCTGTGCAGATGCTGAGGCAAGAAGAATGGGAGTATGAGACCAGTGTACGATGCATAGTGACTCAAGGATGGCTTGAACAAAATATCAAGACTGTGTTTAAAAAAAAAAAAAAGGAAAGAGAGAAGTTATTAACCAAGAATCCTATGCCTGGTGTCACACAAAGGAAAAGGGAACACTGAGGGCTGGGGAGGTGGCTCAGAGGTTAAGAGAGTACACTGCTCTACCAGAAGATCTGAGTTCAATTCCAGAAGCCACCCAGAGGTTCATAATCACCTGCAACCCCAGGTCCAGGGGTTCAGCACCATGCATGCATGTGCTACATATACATGCAGGAAAAACACTCACAAACATAAAATACAATAAATAAACCTGAAAAGTAAAAACCATAACTACATAGGGGGAGATAAATAACCAGCACTGTACTTTGGTGTTTAATTCTCCCTTTCCACACTGTGATTGAGAAATTCAGAAAGTAGCGATAAATCTATGTTAATATGTTTGACACACAGTGTGTAAAGATGTGAACTGTAAAAACAGAAAACAGGGTGGGGCTACAGGGGTGCATCTCTCTTATATACCACTGAAGTTAATTTGATCTTCATATTGTTATATATCTAAGATATTAGTGGTAAGCCTAAGACAAACCATAAAGGAGAAAAAAATTTAAAAGATTTTTTAAACAATGTTTATTTTTAAGAATTTATTTTTATTTGTGTGTGTGTGTGTGTGCGCGTGTGCGTGTCGCGCGTGTGCGTGTGTGTCTGTGCCTAGGTGGGGTTCCTGGAGCTAGCTGCAAGCTATTGTGAGCTAGGTACCTGACACAGGTGCTAGGAATTGAGTTCCAGTCCTCTGTGAGAGCAGCAAGCACTCTTAACTGCTGAGCCATCTCTCCAGCCTTTAATGCTTTTTTAAAAAACACATTAAAAAAGAAAAAGAAGAAGAAGAAGAAAACCCATAAAGAAGAAGAATCAAGACAGGAATAAAAATAGTAAATTGGAAAAAAAAATCAATTAAGCACAAAAGATGATAGTAATGAAGGAACTGGGAGAAGAAGCTATAAGACATATAGAGAACAAATAGCTAAATGGTGAAAGGCCTTAGCAGGCCTGGGGATGTAGCTCAGCTGGCTGAGTCTTGCCTTGCATGTGTGAAGTCCTAGAGCTACATTAAACCAGCCATGGAGCACGCCTGTAACTACAGCACTGGGGAGGTAGGGACAGCAGTCTCAGAAGTTCGAAGTCATTCTCGGATATGTGGCCAGTTGGCGGCCAACCTGGGACCAATGAGACTGGTCTCAGCAAATGAAGTCCTTAGCAGTAATTACTTTAAATGTAAGTGGGTCAAGCTCACCGACCCAAAGCAAGAACTTGACACAACGGACAAGAACGTACGGGATTCTACCAAGGGCTGCCTGCATGAGACTCCCTTTAGATCCAAGGTCTTCATGCAGATAGCATTCCAGGCAAACAAACAGTAACCGAGAGAGAGCTGGGTGTTCACATCAGAATCAGGCCCGACAGATTCGAAGGCAGTGAGTTGTAACAAGGGACAAAGAAGGTATTATGTTGTATTAAGTTGCAATCCAGCCATCATCAAATGGCCCAGAGCTGTCTTCAAACCTCCCTCTGCCTGCATATCTGGATCAAGCACACATGGTTTACACCCTGGCCTACCACAGGACAGGGAGGAAAGTCTTCTGAGACTGGAGCAGAAAAAGCCTCCTCAAGGTCCTCAAAGAAGCAGCATGAGAACCGTACAGGCCTGGGTTCTTGCTTCCACTGTTGCTTGGCCTGGCCTTTCTGGGGACGTCGTCCTGGAGACCTTGCTAAGGAAGGACCCTTGCTATAGCCCTATAGCTTTCCTGATACTGACTCCTAGGCTTCCTCCCATCCTCCTGTCCCCTGGGATCTGGCTGCCACACTTTTGCTTCCAATGACACTCAATTGGGCCGAAAACTGCTCCAGGGAGGCAGGGAACAGTCTGCAGCCTTCGTGCTCTGCCTGGCGTGAAACTAGGCCTCAGTGAGTCCCTGCGGGGCAGATGGATGAGAACAGGCTGGGAGAGGCAGCACTGGACACTCTAGGGACTCCTTAGGGACCCTGACTAACTCAAAAGGCCTTAAAGACAAGGGGTGTGGACAGAGTGGCAGCAGGTGTCCCAGCAAAAAGTGTCTACTTGGCAAAGGCCACCCAGGGACAGTCTGACCACTCTCCTCCCCTAGGCCCTGTGCCCCTCCCCAGGTCTCTTCTTCCTGACAATTGTGTCCCCATCAGCATCACTGCTCCCTATCACACCGAGGCCTTCGGTGAGCCTCCTTGAGCCTCAGCTTCTTCGCATGTGCAATAAGATGACTTTCCCACCTCATGGCTTCACTGAGCCACTTAGGGTGATACCACTCTCGGACGGTTGGAACTCTCCAAAGAGCAGAAGGCTTTCCAGGAACAGTGGAGTCTGAGT
The DNA here is from genome assembly GCA_907164525.1 of Lophiomys imhausi. Lineage (NCBI taxonomy): Eukaryota > Metazoa > Chordata > Mammalia > Rodentia > Muridae > Lophiomys > Lophiomys imhausi. The sequence continues at coordinate 23,968,205 of CAJQZJ010001826.1, read as the reverse complement.
AATTAGCTCACTGCCCTGCAAGTGTCCTTTGTGTCTAGCACCCTGTCGTGGCTTAGGACACGGCTAGGTGTGAAGGGAGGAAGAAGGATGCATGAGTTGAATCTGTGGTTCAGGAGGCTGAGGGACAGAGGGAAGAAGAGAGGTTGATAAATGATCTGCCATTGACCTATCCCACATGAAGACAACCTACACACGGAAAAAGAACCATTGGATCTTTTGAGGTCTTCCGAGAGTTCCCCATTCCCAAATAAAATAAGAGAATAAGGCATGGGAACACATCATGACACTATTATCAGTAGGTGTATAGCAGCTGACCTCTGTAGACATCTGTCAAGCCCTGGCTGGACAATTTATTAGCATGACATTAAACTCTCAAATCTTCTACAGGCAGTAGAAGATTTGAGAGCCATCAGCTCTTTGCAAAGTGGTGATAGAAAATAGCCCACAGCTTCATAGCTGGAGAGCCACGGATTCAGGAGTCAGCCCTTGCATCCAAATGATGCACCCTTAGCTGAGTATCTCAGCACTAACCCCATCTAACAGTGGGCTGGTACCCAGCTGGGAAGCTGAGGAGCAGGAGGGTCTCCTTGTTTCTAGGGCTCTATGGAGGCCCATGACATCAGAAGAGACACAGAGTCCAGGGTGACAGGAGCAAAAAGGCTCCCAAGAGAAACAGAGACTGCAGTGAGGCCTGCGGGGATGTAGGCACACAGGAGAGAGAAGCCAAGGTCAGGGGAGGAAGTAGAGGGTGAGACAGACATGAGTGGGCAAGTGAGGCAACAGAATTGCCAGTTTGGGGCATACAGCCAAGGTCCTGGACAGAAGGGCCTGCATGTTCAACTAGGTTCCTCTCAGCATTATCAAAGTCCAAGATGGAGCCTGCAGGGCTGGTTGCATTTTGGGGAGTGAAAGACTTAATAGAAAGGTATGTCCCATTTGAAAGTGGGTAGAGCCACCATTCACTCCCAGATCTGCTCCCAACAGGTTCCCTGCAGGATGAGGCTGACTACCATTCAGAGGTAGTCAAAGGCAAACATCCCAGGGGGAGGGGGCCCAGTCAGGTAGACGCCTGCTTCAGAGGCCCTAGGGAAACATGGGGACCTTAGATCCTCCTTCTGGGGGTCTGTGTGAGTCCTCATCCATCAGCCCCCCTTTAGCCTGGCTTTGGCTTTCTCCAATGGACCACTGAACAAGCTCTTGGCCCCTAAAGATTTCCTTGATTTGAGATCAGTGGCCTGCCATAAACATACCAGCCCCATGTAGCCTTGGGGCTTCCAGCCAAGCTGCTCCATTGGCCTCTCATAGGCCTGGGACAACAGGAAACTGATGACTGAGCCCTCACAGCACCCAGCTTCACAACCCTAAGGCTCTGTGCCAGGCCCACCTGGCCTACTGCCTACATTCCGGGCTCCCATTTTGGAGATCAAGAAGCTCATTAGAGTCTCAGGCTGGTCACGGGGAAGGTCTGAGGGTCAGAGACCAGAGTGGCCCTGGGGAGAAGTAGAACTGAAAGGCTCAGCTGATAGGCAGCCTCTTCCCTAGGGAGCTCCAGATTGGGCCCCATATCCCCATCTTGCTTCTGCCCAAGGTCCTCCTTAAGCAAACTTGCTATCTGCTTCCTCAAAGACCTTTCACACTGGGACCTCCACACATGCTGTCCCTTCATCTGGAATGCCTGGGACTCAGAGAGGTAGAGGAGTTGTTACTCCTGGCCAGAAACACATATCAGTGAGAAAAGAAAGCTGCTGTGAGAGGCAGGGAATTCTTCACAGCTGGGTTCTGAAGGCTAAGTAGGAATGTTCTAAGAGGAAGAGCTGGAACCAGTTTCCATGGCTGAGCATATAGAAAAGAGAGCCTGGACAGTGAGAAATACCATACCCAACATAATCCTCCATAGCTCAGAGGACAGAAAAGATGAAGCGCACTCACCTGCTGAAGAATAACCATGGCTCTACGTCAGAGCACCTGCCGAAGTGACCAGACACGGTTCTGTGGGAAGAGACCTCAATGAACCCTGAGCCCAGGCAGCTGTAAGGCCACCTAGGCTCCTCCCCAACCCCCCACCCCTCCTCCCTCATGGAAACCCTCCCTGATTTCTGTCCCTCTCAACACAGTCTGTGTGACCGGAGCCTCAGTTACTGTCACCACCTCCACTGCCCAGAGCTGCTAAGCCTCTGCCATTCCCTCAGCCTTCGTCATCCAGACTCCCAAAGAGACCACAGAAAGTAACATATTTAGTACCATGCCAGACATACCAGCAAAGCTCAGAGAAGGCCCATCACTTGCCCTAGATCACACAGAAGAGTAGAGAAGATTCCAAGGACTAAGACTTGGGCTCTGGTCTCAGTTCAGGACTGCTCCAGGAGTTACAGGTCACATGGCAGAATGGTCTAACACCTGTTCATGGCCCTGATGTCCTACCTCATCCAGCACATGGCTTGGCCCAAAAATTAGGCTCGAGACAGATTTGCTGCACTGACTGTGGTCCCTAGAAGCAGCCCCAGCCCATAGGCCCTGGTGTAAGGCCCCTCCATCCCTGTCTGACTTGCCCCCCAGAGTGAGCATTAAGTTTTCACAAGGGCCCATTCAGTGGCACTGGGACATCCGATCCTCTTCCCATGACACTAGCTGAAACCTGAGCCCTGACCCCCAGGGCCCTGGATCTCTGTGGGCACAAGGTCCTTCTGGAGACCTGCACCAGCCCAGGTACCTGGCAGGGGAGTAAATGTAAGGGCAGGAGGCAGCAGTTAGGAGAGCTGGCATCTGAAGATGCTGCCTGGCTTCTGCCCCATTCAGGTGAGCACAAGGCTGCCAGGACAGACTGGGACCTTGGAGGATGGTGCGGGGCAGAGCTGAAGACCTGTGGAAAACCTCAGGGCTCTTCTACCCAGCGCTTGAGGCCTCTGCAGGCTCAGGGCATTATATTTCTAAAACTAAGAGCTAGACAGTTTATGAGACTGTTGCTTTTCAGATTGAGATCACGGAACCATGTTTTTTTCTAGGCCTATGTCTGATTTTACCTTGTCCCCCTGGGCAACCCTGGCTGGTAGCCTTCATAATCCCAAGTCACAGATAGGAAATGTAAGGCAAACAGAGAGGAAACAACTTGTGCAAGGAGAGAAAGATTACCAGAGAGATGATCAAAAAGGTCTTTTTTTGAGAGAGAGAGAGAGAGAGAGAGAGAGAGACAGAGACAGAGAAGACCACCCATGTTCTCCCCAACCTGCTCCCAGCTCCATCTTCTCCTGTGGCTCTGGATGTCCCTGACCCAGCTCCAACCCAGAAACAACTCTACAGGCCCTGTACTCTTCAACGGTTCCCTCATCCAGGGCACAACCCTCCATTTGCCCGGATCAGGATGTTTTCTTTCCATGGCTATGGTGGCAGAGCCCCTGTAGGTTCAGGGGAGTACAGTCCCTAGAACCTGAGGCTGTGGGGCAGGGGCTCCAGAGGAGGCCCCAGCCTATGACTCCTCCCCGTCCAAAGGTCCAATCCAGGGCAGATCATCCTTACCTGGGTCTTATCCGCACCCTCTGACTCACCACCTCCCAGCCTGGGGTCAGGGGCCACAGGTCAGGAGTACTCTGCAAACTGGGGCTGGAGCCTGCAAAGACTCTGCCCTAGCCTGAGTCTTGCTCTGATGTTGCTCTGGGGGTGCCCCTGAGCTCTTCTGTTTCTTGTTGTCTCCCTGGATCACTCTCTTTCTTTCTGTTCAGGGCAGCTGTCCAGCCTGCACTGCCACCTTCCCCGCATACTCCAAGGCCTTCTCCCAGGAGGCGGAGCCCTAGGGGGCCTCCAAGGTCTGGGTGTGGAGGTGACATCAGCATGAGGGGCGGGCTGTGCCAGGCTGAGACTAATGTCCAGAGGCTGTCCAGGTCGCTGTGTGAAGCCCCTGCTAACCAGCAGGGATGCAAGGCATGGAGGCCTCAGGAGGCAGTGCTGGCCAGTGTGGAACTTGGGCCCGGGGTCAGCCATCTGGAGCCTCCTGCTGTGTATATGTTGCTGCCTGCTGTCTCTGTATGGTTGGGACTCCGGATCTAGACCCATCTTGGTCATGATTTTGCTGGGTCTCAACTCCCAGTGGCCTCCCTCGCCCCAGCTTCTTTCCTTCATGACACTACTAGAGACCCTGCTAGAGGCAGGCAGGCTTGACAACACCTGGACCCTTGGTGGGCACAACATCCAAACCAAGACTCCCCAAGATGTGTCCCCACGAAGATCTACAAGCTGCCCCCACAGCTTGTTCTAGGAGTCTTGTGTGTGTGTTGTTTTCTGATTATCCTGACATTTTGCCAAGTCACTTGACCAGGAGCAACCTCACACAGGAAAGAGACTCTTCCAATATGAAACAAAATGTTTGATTTTTAAAAGGAGGTGGAAATGAACAGGATACAGAATACTCATAATAGGTGAGGAAGGTAGGATGGAGGACTCCCTCCTCAGACATGGCCCTTTCTCCTGTTGGGACACCTCAGCAGGGAAGCTGAATTCGGGCCAGGGGTGGAGGGGTAGGGTGGGGTTGGGGGAAAAATCTGTGGTAGGGGTGGGGTGGGGAGGCTCAATGGCCCAATGGCGCCACCTGCTGGGTGCAGCCAACTGCTACAAGACTAAGGCTACCGGAAAGGGAAAGCAGCCTCTGTTGGTCAGCTTCCTCTGTGCAGGATGCCACAGTGCAGGATAGCCCAGGAACTAAGGTCAAATTGCACCCAATGCTGCCCTCACCCATGGGCCTGATATTTATGGACCAGGCAAGTAGCGTGGGCCTACACAAAGTGGGAGAGACACAGGTTAGAGCACCCAGAGCCCAATCGACAAGGAGGCAATGGGGGCAGGTGCGCTTCTGTGGGACAGATGTGCATGGTGGAAAGGCAGTGGTTGAGAAAGTGGTCCGGGAACCATAACTGAAACACTTTCTCAACACTCAAACTTGGCTAAGCAGATCACTCAGTCCAAGAAATCTAGAAATTCATTTCAGTTTTGTTTCCCAAAAACAAAACACCTGAGATGAAGCAGGCTGTCAGACGCTTGTCTTGGCTCCCTGTCTCGGAGGCAGAACATAGTGGTCACTGCCACAGCAATCTCACCTCTTGAGAGGGCACTTTTATCCCTCTTCTCCAGCCCACACTCCACCCTACCTCTTCAGGCTCAGCCTGCTCTCTGTGCCAGCTAGAAGGGGCACCAATTTCAAGGCACCTGAGCCTTTTGGGGGCATCACATCCGAACCATCTCAGAGCTGGTCTTGGTTCATACCACCCTCACCCACCTCTCACCCCTTCAGATCCAGTCTATCACTATTGATAGATTTTTATTTCATCCATTTCGCTTTCAACAACCCTAACCCAGCTTCGGCCCATGAATTCCTAGCTCTGACTACCTGAACCTTCCCAGAGTCTCAGCTGTGACCACACGTATCTGTGGCCTGAATGTAACTGTCTCGTCTTCACTGGAGCAGGACATGGGCCTTGAACTGACTGACTGAGAGTTACCTCCTAGGGACTCCCACACCACCCTACTGAGAACACTGCAGCATTGTGATCAGGGCTTGTGATTGTTCCCCAGTTTACTGGAAGGCTGTTCCAGAGCGGGGACTGTGCTTCCGTGTCCCCAGGGCCTAGGGTGGGCAGGACTCAGCAAAGCCAGCCCTAGTGGGGAACCTAAAGGATTCCACAGAGTTGGGCTCTGACTTGGCAACCAGCAAGGCCAGCCTCATCTGTGACTCCCAAGTCTTTCCTTGTTCAAGGAGTCCTCCCTTCCTCCCTTCCTTCCTTCCTTCCTTCCTTGCCCTCCCAGGGGGCGGGGACAGATGAAATAGACACAGAAAGATCTCTCTAGAGTGGCAGTAATATTTATTCTGAGGAGATAACAAGGCTCCTCTCCCTTGACCCCAGGGCATGGTGGCCTGGAGGAGTGAAGGCCAGGTCCTGGTGATCTATGTAGTGTGGGCCGCAGGCCTGATTGCCTGCAACTGGTGCAGTACAAGGCCACCTGGGTACAAAGGGTGAAAAAGGCCACTGCTCTCCCTGCTCCATCATGTCCTCACCTGCCCAGTCCTCAAGGCTTCCTGGGGACCAGAGGTCCCTGCACGCCAGGAGCCGGCCTGGCCTACCTTGAGAGGGAGGAAGCAAGAACAGGGCTGCTGGCCCTGCTCTGCTGGAGGTGGGAGGCAGTGGCTAGTCGCTAGGTGAAGTTTATTCATGTTTGCTGCTTGGTCCTGGTTTACCCTGTGCCTCAGAGGGACATGGCTGAGCTAAGACCCACAAGTCAGGCCCTGAGACCCAACATGGCACACCAGGTGTTTACTCCTCCATTCCTGACGACCAGTCTTTATTTGCAATAGCCATTGAGAAGTGATTCTGTGAACGTGCAGCATGTATGACACAGAGACACAGAGGAAGTGCTGTGTGCGGCCTTGCTCTTATTTTTTTAAGAGTCCTCACAAATAGGAGTCACTGGCCCCACACTGCAGAGGGAGGAACTGAGGCACAGGAGGTTTAAGTGACTTGTTCCTGGTGGCATGCACAATCCCAGGCCCAGGTCTTTGAAGGGAAGTCCCAGCTGTGCAGGAGGAATCCTCTCATCTTTATTTCAGTGCCTAGCCCTTCCTATGGCCCAGGTCCCAGGCTAGGAGCAGAGCCACTATGGAGCAAGATGGCAGTCAGAATCCTCCAGCCAGGAAGAGGACCACACAGTAGAGACTGGAGACAGGAAGTAACATTCCCAAAAGGAATTGCTGCTGTTGACACAACTGTACTTTTATATCTACTCAGCCTGGTCTGGAAGCCGAAGAAGGGGACAGAGGGGACCCTGTGAGCCACAGCACCAGAACTAAACAAGAACTCCCCAGGAATGCACTCTGCCTGAGGATGTCCAGGAATGAACAGGCTCATCTCCATCCTCCTCCGAGACTCCCCTGAGAAGGTCCCTCTTCTTCGCCCATGTCCTTTCATGCTCAATGTCAAAATAAAAGCAGAGGACCAACAAAATGATTTTAAAAAAGAACGGAGTTGGGACCAACTTCCCTTTGCACTGAGATTGTTTCTCTAAATGCTAAGACTATCAAACTTTGAGGACTGAAAAGAACATTTTGGTCAGAACAGCGTGAGCATGGCTCCTGCCTTGGCTGTTTGGGGGATGCTGGTGGAGAGGTCTCTGGTCAGGAGAGGGAAGTTCCTAGTGCGATACCCAACAGATGATCTAAACCTGAAGGCCTGGCACCCTACAGTCCTTTCTTCCTTAGCAGGGCAGCGTGTGTCCCCCTTGAAACTTCCAAAGCCCTACATTGACCTGTGTGGCCAAGGCCACCTCTTCCAACATCGTAAGTGGAGGTTGGAAAATACAACTTTCTCACCAACATGGCCACGGCTCTTCAGGGAGTGGAAGTGGAGTCCGAGCCTGTTCCTCAGGAAGGTATCTGCCTCCGAGAAAACCTGAAGATAGGGAAGCCTCGGGGTGGGAGGGGTGGTCATTGGGCAAATCTATATTGAGTAACTAAATGGGTGGGCGTTGGGCATTAGACAATGAGCAAATGTCTCCTGCATATGCCCACCAATGGTTCTTTCAAGATGGCTCAAAAACAAGGTGTAGCGGGACTGAAGCTGCAGCCTAGTTGGCAGAGTGCTTGACTAGCACACACAAAGCCCTGGGTTTGATCCCCAGGACCACGTAAACTGGTGTAGTGCTACATGCCTGTAATCTCAGCACTGGGGAGGTAGAGGCAGGAAGATCAGAAGTTTAAGGTCACTCCAAGCTACACAGCAAAGATTTGGGGAGGGGAGCTAGGAAACAAGGAGAGGGAAGGAGCTTGGGACATGGCAGTCTGTGTGTAAACAAGTGACATCTTGGCAGACAGTAGGGCCGGGGCTGAGGGTGGGTGGGGGGAAGTTCTCAACAGAGAGCCCCTTAGCAGCAGTGCCCACTGGGTAGAGAGAGCTACTTTAAGTTTTAGGCAAGAACACTCCCCCATAAGAAGGGAATTCTTTGGGGACCTCCAAACACTGAGGCTCAGACAGGTGCAGGGCTCTCCCCAGGTAACACAGTGGGTCAGTGGAAGAGTTGGGAAAGGGCCCCCATGTCTGGTTCCCAGGCTGGTCCCAGGCCAGGTGGGGACATGCAAGTAGTGGTGAGAACTAGTAGGGCCAGGCAGGCAGGCAGGCAGGCAGGTGTCAGACAGCTGTGAGAGAGGCACTGCTGAGGACTCGCACAGCTACAGTGCCTGGTAAGTCGCTGGGCTGTCGGCTACTGCGGTCCCGGAGGTGAAAGGTGTGGAGGGCCTGCAGGTCATCCTGGTCAGTCTTCAGATGCACTTGGCCCAGAAATTCATCCTTCAGGACTCGGTAATTCCAAATCTGAGAGGAGACAGAGGGTGGGGGAGGGGTATATCCAAGACCAGAAATATAGCCTATGGCAGGTGGGGGGCGAGGGCAGCAGGACCTAGAAGCCTCTTCGGCCAATGCAAGCCCATTCAGGGAAAAGCCCATGTCCTGGACTAATGGGGTACCCTCTTCCAGAGCCTCAGGATCCCCATCAAAGCATGTTACCACTTAGAAAGCTCACTCTGTCACTACTAGCTCTAATAAACTTGAATTGGGGGGTAACCTCAGACTTGACCTTACTTCTGCCTCCAGCCCCTTTTTCTTTTGTTTATTGTTTTGTTTTATTTGAGACAAGATTTCACCATATAGCCCTTGCTAGCCTGGAACTTGCTATTCAGATCAAACGAGCCTCAAATTCATTGAGTTCTGTCTGCCTCTGTCTCCTGAGTACTAAAGGCATGTGCACCTTGCAAGGGACTTGGCACCTCTTTTTTTTTTTTTTTTTTTTTTCTGAGATAGGGTTTCTCCGTGTATGTAACAAGCCTGGCTGTCCTGGACTAGCTTTGTAGACCAGGCTGGCCTCGAACTCACAGAGATCCACCTGCCTCTGTCTCCCAAATGCTGGGATTAAAGGCGTGCACCACTGCACCTGGCTTGGCACCTCATCTGCCCCTAATGGTTCTTCCAGCCTCAATATCTACAAGTCTGTGATTTGACCCAGTGGGACCTAGTGCTAAGAAAACTTGGAAAATCTAGTGGCTCCCTCGGGGGTACTATGCATTTGTTTACAGATGGTTTCTCTTCCAGAGAGAGGCTGCTCAGGGCCGGGGGACAGAGAGTTTCCTGAGTCACTGGTGTGCCAGCCATGCTGGCCTGAAAGAAAGGATCTGTACCCGAGGACACTGGCATTCAGATTGGTTCCTCAGGGCTCTTAGGACACAGCCACATGCCACACATGAGCTCAGTGTCACTTTCCCAAGTGGATCCACTGGTGGGAGCTCTGAGGAACAATGACCAAGGCTTTGGGCCAGGTCCACAAAGAGGATCACTGGCCCCACCTGTGAGATCAACTCTGCTGGAGCTCATATCCAGACTAATCGTCAACTACCTATAGAGGAACAAGAGGTAGGGCAAGACAACTGAAGCGAGCACCCAGGTCCTTGTTGGAGGCTCTTCTGCCTTGGGAGGGGGCAGAACAGGCCTGTGAGTGGGTCTCACCTGCACAGTGATGGGCTGAGTCAGTTTCTTGCGATAGAAAATGCCTTTCACATTGTACTCCGGTGTCGAGGTCCCTTTCTGCACAGTTGAGCAAACCTTTTCGCCCTCACACTTGATGATCACATACGAGTTTGCCCCTGGAGAGAGGATGGGGAGCTAGTCGAGGATGGGGCTGGTGCAGAGCCTAATGGGACAGGTGTCTGGGAGGTGACATGCCAACCTGGTCTGTCACAAAGGGAAAGGGGAGACAGGAGACTGACCCAACTTCTAGATACCAGTCCCCTACCTTCTGGGGCTAGGCAGGGAAAAGAGTGCAGGTTGGCCTCTGGCCTGAGTCCTTGCCCATTGTCCCCTGTATACAGGTTTCTCATGTCAACATTTACTTGCCCTAGAGAAGCCTTCCCTGAACCAGCAGCGGCTATCTGGTGTTCCCACCACATGGGAGCTCTAGGGAAGCAGGAGGTGAGCTTCTCTAGAAGCTCACATCACCCACTGGATGGCTGGGCCTGCAGAATGAATTCTGTAGGTGCTAGGGTCTCAGAAGGCTGGGGTCTGAGCTGAAGGAATAAGGGCCTGAAGTAATCTCCGCATGAGCTCACCTGTTGGGGAGTCCTTGAGGCCAGCAGCCCCCAGGACATGGACCTGGGTCACCTGCTGAGGGTAGCCACACAGGGAGCTCCAACAGGTACGAGGTGGCTCATCCAGGCGCAGCTCCCTGATTCAGGACAGGGGAGGGGAACAGACAGGTGCCAGAAAGACAGGTTTCAAAGGAAGGAGCAAGCCAAACCTCACGGCAGACCCAACCACCCACTGCCACAGGCTTGCACCTTCTCTTCCTCCCCCAGGTCTCATCCTCTTTGCAGGACCATAGTGAATTTAGCACTTCCTGCACAATACAGCCTCTGTCAGGCATTACAGATATTATTTCTAATTCTCAAAATGGTCTTAGAGGCCCACTTCCCCAAAAGCCAGTTTCCATGGGACAGGAGATAGTGGTCGAAAGACCTATGTTAAAATCCAGTTGGGTGGGAGGCTGAGTCCACACTACCATTGACAGCACAGTGTAGGACCCTCTTTCTAGAGTTGGTCCCTATTTTTATCTATAAAATGGAGTGGTTCGGTCTCCCATTTGGGCTGTGAGAAGATAAATAATATTAGTACAAGCGTCTTTATAAACTGTTAAATGCGCATATGAGTCAATGTTCTTACTCAGGACCAAGAGAAGCTAGGCAGGCAAGCAGGGGGGGGAGAGAGAGAGAGACAATGGGTGCCCATCCTGAGGATGCTGGTGCCTAGGCGCCATGCCTTGAGCAGACACATACAGGCTAGAGCTTCAGGTTCCACTAGGCCCAGTATGGACTATATGTCACCAGCCCTAGCCCCCACACACCGGCAGTTGGAGGGTACATCTGTGAAGACCCGGAGCAGGAACTCGCCAGTGTGGCCTGGCTCGAAGGTGGTAGGGATGATAACATAGCGGCCCTCGGGCTGCTCGGTCCGTAAGAAAACGCTGCGTGAGTTGATGTAAATGGAGCTGGCAGCCTTTTGCTGCAGGCTGTGCATTCGGTACTGGCGGTTCTCTTCCACCTGTGTGGAGAGAGGAGGAGATCCCATCTTCCACTACTCCCGTGACTACCATGAAAGGATCAGTAGGATACGTGGACAACTAGCAAATCTATACAGACAAAATTCGGGTAGTCCTTGGGTAGGACCGACGAGACGGGTGTAGAAAGCCCAGAAGTTCTTGTGCACACAGATAAGCACTAGGGAAACTAGGAATGGTAAACACACCTCTCTTCAAAGGGAGAAACATACAAATTGCTGCTGAGAGTGCAGGCGATTAATAACCCTGGCAACCTATATGACCAAGACCACACCAGATCCTTCCCGAGGGCCCTTCAGATGTCACATGTAGTACCAGATCCTTCCCAAGGGCCCTTCAGATGTAATATGTAGTCCATCTACAGAACCTGTCTTTATGGAAGATGTCACAGGTAGTTATGTCTTAGGCTCTACTGTGCACACAGAATTGAGTTAGCTATCACCAGGAAACTTTTTTTCCAAATTATGCTGTGCTTAAATATGGCTAAAATAAACCACCCAGTGTCAGACTCTGGAAGTTTGGACCAGTACCCACTACTGAGTTATACTGAACTGGATGGAGTTCTTTCTTGCCTTCCCTAGATCAACACTCTGCTGGCCATGGTGTCTTCAGAGACCACCCCAGAAGGGTCTATTGTATTGGGTGGCAATGACCTGCTGGGGTGGACTTTCTCTTCATAGAGACAATAATCTAGTAATGTCACTAGGTTACATACTTTAGACTGCTCAATTTGGGGGTCTATGACTTTTACCTCAAGAAAAACACTTTAAAAGTGGGGGTGGGTGAGAAAGCCCCTGGTAATCCCAATGACCCTACAAGGTCTTTTTTTTTAACTTTATTATGTATGTGTGTGCATGATTGGGGCATGCATGCCACAGCACGTGTTTTGGTCAGAGGACGACTCTCTGGTGGTAATTCTCCCCTTCCACCTTCCAGGGATGGAAGTCATGTCGCGGGTTTCAGTGGTAAGTGCCTTTATCTGATGAGCCATCCTGTTGACCCTTCTCTTGTTTTGTCTTGTTTTTGAGACAAGGTCTCATATAGCCCAGGCTTGAACTCACTTTGCAATTGAGAATGTCCTGGGGCTCTGGATTCTCTGGTCTCAGCCTCCTAAGTGCTGGGATTACAGGCATGTGCATCACACCCAGCCTGACCCTGGAGCTTTGCCACAAAAGCATCAAATGCGGCAGTCCCCGACCCCCACCTCTGCTTATCCACAGTTCCAATTTCCATGATTTCAGTTACCTACAGTCAACCACGCTCTGAAAAATAGCAAAAGGAAAATTCCAGAAATAATTTATGTATTTTCAATTTCAGCTGTGTTGAACACCCTGCACCATCTCATCATGATCAACAGGACATGAGTCATCTTGTTAGGCCAGGGCGTCTGTATTGTGTACTCTGCCTCTAACTGCTTGGGAGTTGTCTTCATCGGGGCTATGGTATGGTGCTGCCTGAGGTTTGGGACAACCACTGGGAATCTCAGAACTTACCCTCACAGGTTGGGAGGCCTACTTACCATGACATGCCTAACTCCCCACCCATGGAATGACACCACCAGCTGTATGACAAGTCCTGCCAAAGCACTGTATGACAGTCATGGCACAGAGCATCACAGCATGTCAACACATTATGAAAAAGCCAGCACAAGGGAGTGAGCACATGGTCTTGTCGTAAGCATTACCTGCTAGGGACCAAGTGTGCACCAGTGTTTCACGTCCATGTGGGTTCAGTAAGTTCTGAAGATCTGACATGTATGTGGGGCTCTGTCATGCCAACTGTCTCTGCACACTGAACATCACATGTGGAGGACATCAACTTTCAAGCCAAAGGGAGCCATCAGAGATGAGTCTGCCAATCTCCACATAAGGTTACCTACTTCTATGTGCAGAAAAGCCTCCAACACAAGAGGCTACAGGAGATGAGAAGCCCAGCCCTGGGGGAGGGGCAGTGAGGCCATCAGACACACAGGGACCTCACAGAGCCCAGGCCAACAGTTACTTTCCCTTATCACAAGCGGTGTGGGTCTGCAGGTCTCACCTTATAGATGTCGAAGCCGATGGCCAGATTCTCGCCTTTGCCCTCTCGTCGAGTTGAGCGCTGGGGCCGCTGCTGGATGCAGATCAACACTTCATCTTCTGGCTTTTTGACTTCAAATATGTACTGCAGGTGTGGCCATGAAAAGAGACCCATGGTGAGTCCCAGGTCAGCCTCGCCTCCTGAGAGCCTAGACTCCAGAGAGAAGCCCCAGCCATGTTGGTGGCATGAGCTTGGGCCATCCCGTCAGCTCTCTGAGTCAGTCCCTCCTCTGGGAGATGAACAGTGGCCACCCTGCCTGAAGGCTGGGAGAGTTCAATGAGATGGTAAGAGCTCACGTCAGACCTGGTATACAGTTGGTGCTCAATAAGGACACCCTGAGTCTAAGGATAAAGCAAATGGGTTATGGCTGAGGAAGCTGCTGGGAAGAGTGTCCAGTACGGGGCCTAGCCTGGCCACTTTTCCTGGGAACAGACCAACTGTGCTACTGTGAAAACAAGGGGTCTGACCACTACTTGGCCTCTCCTTGTGTGTGAGACTGCGGACAAGACAGCTCTAAGTCCCTGAGAGCCAATTTCCTCGTTGTGACCATATGCAGTGCAGACAGTAAGACAGGGACTTAATGACCCCAGACAGTGTAGACCAGGCCCTCACTGCGTAGATAATCATAATGAGGCCCAAAGACAGCTAGGGACAGCCCTCAGTCACTCAGGAGCCCCTGGCAGGGCAGTGGTGAGATCCCATGGCTGATGCAGGGTGGGACAGAGTGGGGGTCCTTGCAAATGCCCACCTGTGGGTTCTGGAAGAAAGTGTCCTTGTGGTTGATGCAGCCTCCACTGCGGTTCTGCTGCGGGTCCTCATGTCTCGTCCAGGCACCACGAAGCCGGGCCTCCTCCCATGTCTTGTGGATGCTCAGATATGACGTGTTAATCAGGCGGCACTTAATGATGTCGGTAAAGTATTGGCACAAGTCCTCAAAAGTCATCCTGTGTGCAGGAAGGGGCTGAGCTGGGTGTACTCCACCATGCCCTGAACCGCGGCTATACACATGCAAGCTGGACACAATACCACCAAGACCCAAAATCCCTCTTGGGCTTCAATCTCCTCGTGTAAAACGGAGTGAACCTACCAACAGTTGCCTGTCTCAAAGGGCTGGCACGGGATTGAGAAAAATGAGAGTGAGCAGCACTGTTTCCAACACAAAGAACTGCTGGCATGTTGGCTGTGACAGCTGTTCACGGTGTTAATAACCAGTGTGTACATCTTAACATTTTACTGCAATTTTAAAGTTACTGTTGGGAGGACACAGGTGTGCACAGCATGCATGCTGAGGTCAGAGGGCAGCCTAGGAGAGTTGGGGTCTCTCCTTCCACCATATGGGTCCCAGGAATTGAAGTGAGGTTGTCAGGACTGACAGAAACTGTGTAGCAAGAGTTTTGTTTCTTTAAAAAAAACCAGTCAGCCGGGCGGTGGTGGCGCACGCCTTTAATCCCAGCACTTGGGAGGCAGAGGCAGGCGGATCACTGTGAGTTCGAGGCCAGCCTGGTCTACAAAGTGAGTCCAGGACAGCCAAGGAAACACAGAGAAACCCTGTCTCGAAAAACCAAAAAATAAATAAATAAATAAATAAATAAAAAATAAAAAAATAAAAAAAATAAAAAAACCCAGTCATAATATGAGAATGTTTGTTTTAGTCCCAGGAGTGGGGCTGCTTCAGTTAGTCCACACCTGTAACCTATAAGTGCCTCATGCACTAGCAGGGGCGTGGCTTAGCCAGTTGCAGAAAGTTGAATTCTGAGGACTGGGGAGAGGGGTGTAAAAAGCCAAAGCCCTGAGAGGAAAGGGGGGCTCCAAAGAAAGAAGATGTTGCTGTTCTCCTGCTGATTCCTCCCCAAACTTCTGCTGGTTTGTCTTGCTCCTCTGTTTCCTGGTTTGCTGGATTGCTATACTTCTGACTGTTGAGTTTGGTATTGCCTTCCCAAAGAACCCGATGACCTTAAACAGCAGGAAGTAGCTTAAAGATATCTATGTCCCTTTCTCTTTTAACCTTCTTTCTTTCTTTCCCATCTAGTGTTGGGGGGGGGGTTGGAAGGGAGGTAGATGTTTAAATATGGTAAAATAAATTAGTGTAATAAAATGAAAAATAATAAAGTAGCATACTACAAAAGTAGCTTCTCATCAGCCTTGGTATGCACATCACATATAGTGCATTTCTACCCGTTGTCTTCCATGGCTGTAAGGCCTGAATCAACAGGTGGTACACAACCTCCACCCTCCCTCCATGGTAAGCATGAGGCGGCGACCAGGCTGCTGCCAGGCACAACTCCAGGAGCATGGGGAGGGCCAGGACAAGTACACAGTATGAACATGCATGAGAAGAGCTGTAAAAAGCAGCCTTTCCCACGAAGGAGCCATGCTGCTGTTTTAACTGAACTGGCCCCTGAGTCAGGATGCACAAAGCAGAATGCGTCCACAGTAGTACAGACTGGAAAGCCTGGATAATCTTCCCCAGCCCCAGCAGAAAGGGGCTTTGTTAGGGTACCAGTATCACTATCATCTGATCCTAGTTGGCCTGAGGGTCTGCATGGCATATGCCTCACCTTGGGTACCTTGTACCTTCCCCTCCTGTAAGTGGCTTCGAAGAACAGCACTGCTCACAGACAGTCCAGACACAATGCTGGCAGAATGGATTCGAGAGGAGGGATGTAAGGGAGTGGATAGGTTCAAGGGATCCAGGTAGGAGGATGTGTATAGATACAAAGGAATAGATACAGGAGAATGAGTAGATGTTGGGGCTGGATGAGGGGATGGATATGGGAAATGGCAGAATTTATAGAATGAATAGGTACAGAGACACATGAGGGGATGCACACAAACGAATGAGTGGATGCAGGTGAATAGTAGGTGCAGGGGGTGCATATGATAGGGTGGAAGAAAGTAGGTGTGAGGAATGAGTACAGAAGGACAGATCTAGGGAGTGGCTTCAGAAATGCGTGCAGGGAATGGATGTGTGAGAAAGACACAGGGAATGATGGAGCATGGGATGGGTACAGAGGGATGGATGTGGGGTGCGTGGTCACTGAGGGATGGATGCAGGGTGGACACAGGGAGACAAACGCAGGGAATAGATGTACAGGGTTGGATGAAGGAGGTGATGCCAAGGGTGCACAGCAAGCTGATGATTACTATGGCCCTGGCATCTGACTCGCTGCCATGTGCTCCCTGCCAGGCCCCAGGAAAGTCCCCTTCAGCCCAAGCTCAGGACAAGGGGACACTCACCAGAACTCGCCATCATCCTGTACAGTCACGCCCATCTTCTCCCTCTCACTCTTACTCACTTTCTGCCACTCCTCTGAGCTGGGGTGTGAGTATCAAAGAGGGAACAGTATAAGAGGAGTGGACTGCCAGGACCACCTCCCCAAGGGACAGCTCTGGGCCAAGTCACCAGCAGTGCAGTGTGGTTAGAGGAATTGGAGGTCATGCCCAATCCAGCCCTAAGAAGCCTCCCCCTAGAGATTGTGATCTTTCTTCCTGCCAGGGCTACAAAGTCAGTGAGAAAAGCTGGGGTGAGGAGCTGTGACCCCTCAGGGTCACTGCCCAAGCACAGAGCATCAGCCCCATTCAGAGAGCTGGTGGCTTCTCTCCCCACTCTCGTTTTACCTATTGGCACACTGGCCTCTGTGTCCCCACCAGTCAAGGTCAGCTCGCCCTTCTCCAGGCCACCCCCCAGACAGCAAGCACAAACTGGAAAGTAAGTGTCCTGTCTCTTCCTCGGGTAATCTCTCCCAGACCCTGCAAGGCCCAGTCCAGTGTCACCTATTTGTCCTTGCCTCTATGCCTGTACCCACCCCAGGGGACCCTAGGCCTCACGTGTCGCTCCAGGGACCGTTCCACTCCCGCTCGCCCCAGGGGTTCCTTAGGCGGATCATGTCCAGCTTCTCTGACTTGAAAAAGGCCAGTAGGCCGTGGCCCAGGCGCACCTTGCGCACATCAGTGACAGCATATGCGTGACCCTTCACCAGGCCACATGCTAGGCGGGCCTCCATATCAGCTGCTGTCACAGCCTGCAGGAGAACAAAGGCACTCAGACAGGAAGGAGGTTCACACTACAATCCAAACTAAGGCACTGGAGCTGGGCTAAGGAGCCACATCGCCCCCTTCAGGTAGGAATGAAAAATGCAGCCTCACAGAAAGAACTTGCTTTTGCTAAGGGGTCAGAACCCCAGGGGACCATGTGCAGATTCTAGCCCAGAGTATATTGGTGCCAAACTTGCCCCAGTGCAGCTGATTATTATATATTTAGAATTTTTAAGTCTCAATATATAGGCATGGATGGCCTAGATTTCTTTTTGTAGACTAGGCTGGCTTTTGAACTTGGGGCAATCTTCCTGCCTCTGTCTCCCAAGTACTGAGTTTACAGATGTGTAGCACCACGCCTAGTAGTAATGCTCAGAAGTTTTAAGAACTGTTTGTGAAGACATGAGCAATAGGAAATTGACCCTAACAGGAGTATTTATACCATGGAACTCAGCAGATATCACAAATCAGGCCTCCGTGTTTCTAGAGAGCCAGCTGACCAGGCACTACAGACAGCTAGCTTATCCTGGCTTCAAACCCTGCCTTCAATGACTCCACCTTTCTCTCATCTGTGTCTGATCAGAGGACCCTCCTGAAGACCAGCTTCAGACCACCTGCCCCAGGGACTCCCTGCCCTCTTTCAGCTGCCCCTTAACTTTTGACCCCTTATGCCTTGACAATGTACCTCGAAGACTGGGACACAAGAGCCCAAGGGAGTCTGAAGGGGGTTTGAATGGTGTAGGGATTGTTGCATGGTGCAGGGGTTAAGGCTGGATTTGCATTGCTGCTCAGCTCTGAGAAAGGGGAGCTGTGAGCTCCAACTACTCCATCCCCCAGGAAGCCAAGGGTTGGTGTGGTGGCCTGGCCATGGGGCTCAGGCTCAGCCACACTCCCTCCCACCCGGGGCTTGGGGTCTACCCTGCAGTCCTACCTTGATGGAGGCACTGATGAGGCCACCTCTGCTGTGTACCTTCAGCACACGTTCAAAGAGCTGATTCCTTTTGGCCTCATCACTGGCAAAGTCCCCCTCTGTCAGGTCAATGGGTTCGGAAACACCACCGGTGAAATCTACCAGTGCATCTGCAGTGTTGCCTCCATCCAGGGCCTGGTAACAGCCTGCCAGCCTGGGAAACAAAAGGCAGGGGACTCCCAGCTCGGGCTCCCAGGCAGGTCAAAATCTTTTACCTCACACAGGAGCTGTCTGAAGTTCAGAAATCAAGCATACTGCTTCATCGTAGCGAGCCACAGCACAGCCAACATTAGAGCCCAGGTCTTAACTACAAGACTCTCAGTGGGGTGGTGGTGGCACAGGCATTTAAGCCCAGCATTCAGGAGGCAGAGCCAGGTAGGCCAGCCTGGTCTACAGAGGGAGTCCAGGACAGCCAGGGCCACATAGAGAAACCCTGTCTTGAAAAACAAACCCAATCCAAACCAAACCAAACCATCAACAACAAAACCAAAAAAAAAAAAAAAAAAACCCAACCAACCAAACAAACAAACAAGCCTTCCCTAGCAAACTCTATCCCTTTGAAGATCAGCACCGTGGGACTCAAGTTCCCTAGGCTTTAGGAGCCCTATCCTCACAAATCAGTTGTTCAAATATCCATCAATTCTCCTTAAAAGCATCAGCAGTTCATATATCTTTTGACACAACAGTGCTGGATAAGTAATGTAATTCATAATGATAAAAATGCACAACTCTAAGGAACTAGCTTTAAAAACAAAAGCTGTATCTGTGCTCTGGAACATTCTAGAAAGTACTAGAAAGGAATCTTTGAGGTAGGGGAAATGCTGTTTGTTATGCTTGCAAAAAAGCATGGCAGTTGGATGCCAGTTATGTTCTGAGGAGTTAGCAATAAAAACCTCCTTAAAGTAGTTTCTGGCCAGAGAGATGAAGTATATGTGGGATTGGAACTTTACAAACATATCAGTCATCTACTCTGTGCGACACAGTGACTGAGCAAGAACAGAAGAGGGACACACAGTACAGTACCATCAGTGTACACTGAAAAGACATGTCCACAAAACAGTGCTGTGCTGTGTAAGGGTGCCCATGAACAAAAAAAAGGAAGCTGGCAGGGCAGCACATGTCTGTAAGCTCAACACTTGGGACTGGGAGTTCAAGGCCAGTTTCTGCTACACAGTGAGTTTGGGGAAAGCCTACATGAGACCCCGTCACACAACAACAAAAGTGATACTGAAAGAACTGTCCTTGTTAGAGGAAAGGGGGTGCAGAGAATAAAAGAGGTAACCGGAGGCACAGATGGTGACAATGGTGATGCCTAAAGCAGGAAGTGGAGTGACCTTCACTGCTTCCTATACTTTCTGGATTTGCTCTGAAAGGTACATGCTCATTTTACAATTTAAAAAGTGATTGAGAACTGGGGAGGGGTTCAGTAGTTAAAGCAACTGCCAGGAAATCCCAGGGGCTGGAGTTCAGATCCCAGAACCCAAGCAAATGCAAGTGAATGTGGGGCCACCTGCATTTGGCCTCCTCGGCAGGCAGAGATGAGATCCCGAGAGCAAGCTGGCTAGCAAGAATACTGTGTTAGTGAGCTCTGGGTTTGACTGAGAGACCCTGCCTCAGCGAGTAAAGTGAAAGAGTAAGCCAGAATGTGTCCAACATCAACCTCAGGATTCTACATGCACACACACGTGCACACACACATACATACACATGCATACACACATGTATACACACATGCAC
>CAJQZJ010001826.1:23898003-23948241 GCA_907164525.1 Lophiomys imhausi | reverse complement strand
ACACATACATACACATGCATACACACATGCACACACATACATACACACATGTACACACACACAAGTATGCAAGTTGGCCTACACACATGAAAAAATATATATAAGTACAACACACACATACACAGAAAAAGGAAATTTAAAAAGTTAAATGCAAATAAACAAAAAATTTAAAAGCAAATATAAAATAGTACTATGGAGAGTTCCTATGGAGAGAGTCACTATGGAAAGTTCCTCAGAAAGCAACATATTGAACTGTCACATGACCCGGCGGTTCCACTGCAAGGGAAACGGGTGAAAGCAGAGACTTGGACACCTGCACACCCGTGATCACAGCAGCCGAGAGGTGGACGCTGCCCAACGGCCCATCCACAAACAGATAAGGTTGGTCTTGGAGCTGCAGGGGAATATTGCTCAGCCACAAACAGAAGTGTAGAAATAAGCTGGAATGTGACCAGATCTTGAAAATATCACACTGAGTAAAAGAAGCCAGAGAGAGCTAGAGGAACAAATATTGTAGGGTTCCCTGCATATGAGGTGCCCAGAATAGGCAGATTAGGCAGATAGGCAAGATGAAAAGGAGTTCACCAGGGGAAAGGGGAGTTATTGCTTAACGGAGAAGAATTTCTGCAGGAATGGGGTGTGAAAAGATGGTGGATCTAGCCAATGGTGACAACATTGTGGGCAGCCGTTAGTTATTGGGCAATGAATTGGCTTAGAGAGAAGCACTGTGTGTGTGTGTGTGTGTGTAAAATCAATAAAACTTTATTAAAAAAATAAAATCAACAACTGGAAACATAGCTCAGTGGTGGAGCACTTGCCTAGCCACACTGCATCCCCACCAGTGGTAGTGGAAACACATTGGCCACTGAGGGACCATGGTTTCTTAGGGTTAAATTTGCAGGCGTCTTTTCCTGGATTAGTTTTTCCTTTTCTTTTCCTCTCTTCCATGCAGGCTCTTGAACTCAAACTCTTGTGATTCCTCTCACACTTTCTGCCATCTCTGACCTCTTTACACATACCCTCCAAAGGCCTAGGAAGAGGACCCAGGGAGAGGCTCCTTCCAAGCTGGCTGGAACCAGCTGGCATTCCTTCCCGCAAATGTCCCACTCCTCAGCACACCTTTGCTGGTGCTCACCCTGCGCTAGGTCCTACAAGAGGAAGACAGGCATCTGGCCCATGGTCCACCATCCAGACCAGATCTCAGGTATCACATCCCAGGAAAGACTCCTGGGGATGGTGGGGAGTTCAGCAGTGTGCACTTGAGGGTAAGATCCATTGCCATCAACATGAGGGTCAGCCCTCCCGCAACTGCAGCAGGATGCCTTCTCCCAGTCATTTCCCTCATAGTCCAGGGTTCCACTCCACCCAGGGCAGACCTAGTTGGCGAGGTTCTTGGGCCTAGGCTCTGACCACGCTGTGTGCTCGGCATTAGCCCCTGTCACCTCTCTGTGACAGGGCCCTGTCCTGAAGGCCCATGGAGCCCATCAGCAGCCCACACTGGCCTGCAACTCAGTCTGGTCATCCTACTCAGACAGTTCCACCTGGTCAACCCACCTGGCCACCCCGCCTGGCCACAGCCACACCTACTTGGCATAGGCCTTCTCCACCAGGGCACACCAGAACTCATTTCGGGAGTTGGAGTGGCAGTAAATGAGCTGGTTGTTGACTGTGGGCAGCCGGTCATCAATGACCACGTCCACCCACTCCCCAAAGCGCCAGAAGTGGAAATGGAAGATGCCAGCATAGGCGTCCGGCTTCTCGGGGTCCCATTCCTGCTCCTTCCAGTCGGGGATGACCTAGGTAGGGAGAATGGAGACAAAATGAGGGCATCGAGAGGCATCTGGCTCCAAAGAAACACAGCCGGGGTTCCGGCTTTCAACTCATCACTGCAGAAACACTGCAGGACCCGGTGAACACTCTGTTCTTGGGGCTTGGGCTCCACATCTGTCAGAGTCAGAGACTTATGCCCCTTCTAGCCCCAGGGCTGTAAGATCCCAGATGCCTCCCTCCCTGCATGCAGCTCTCACATCTGCTCTATCCACCCCAGCCATCCAGGCCAGACCCAGGTGGAAGCCAGCAGCCTTGCCAGACTCCTGTCTCCCTCTCCACCTAAGCAGCTGCTCCCAGCTCCTGCCAGCCTCTGACTCCCCACCAGCACCACCTTGGGCCCCCTCACCATCTCTGGTTTCAGGACCCCTATTCCTCAGCCTCTGGGCCAACCACATCTCTAAAATCAGTATTTTCTCTGGGTTAATATATCAAGTGCCCAGGCAGTGTTTCACTCAAAGTCTGATGCTACCTCTGAAGGGTCACCTGTCTGTGGGCAAGGCTATTTACTTGATTACATCCACCTGGCTCAGGTACATGTGTGTTACACATATGTTGACTGAATGAATAAACTCACAGACAGGTGTTAGGACTCTAATACCTATTATTTATTAAGTACCTCATAAATGCCAGGGCTTGGTCATGACACAAATGAGCTCAATGTAAGTTTCACTGTTGCTCAATGAAGAAATTTCTATTACCTGACTCAGTTTGACAGATCAGAAAATTAAGGCTCAGAGAAGACAAATTATTCACCCAGAGCCACAGAGATAGGAAAACAACAACAGTAAAAATATGTACTTTGGAGGTAGGTAGATCTGGGCTTGAGGCTAGAATTCAAACCCAGGCCTGTGTGTTTACAGATGAGCTATTCTGCAGCACGAGCTGAGCTACCATGTGGGCCCAGGGCCGTCCTAAACATTGTGGGCCAGGATGGCCCAGGCATGCTCCCTGCTCTCAAGAAGCCTTGAGTCTGGTGTGGAGGGGAGAGAACAGGGAGTACCCCGGAGCTGGCCACCACTCTGAGTGGATGTCCTAGGAGTTGGCATAGGTGTGTTCCACCGCAGGAGGCAGGCGGGGAAGGGGGAACACCTCAGCTCTCCATGTCATGGTGGCCAGCTAACTGCTGGGTAGGAACTAAGCACAGCTGAGCTCTAGCTGGAGCAGTCAGTTCCTTCTAGAAGAAAGTCGCTCTAGTTCAGAGAGCAGCGCCCATGCACACAGGTGGGGCTGGCACACAGCTGACTGAGAGGCTGTGCTGGCCAGAGCCTCCGCCCTCGCACTCATTAGGGCTGTGCTGTTTACACACCTTACACTATCAACAGGGACGCAAGCAAAGGAGAGTAGTGTCTAGTGAGATACTGGAGGCTGAAAAATGCAGATGCCAATGCTGGGGAGAGGTACTACCATCACTCCTCTGTAAGGAGCCCTGTGAGGTGCCAGGCGCAGGGCAGCTGTTTCCTGTGGTGTCCCCACCTCACAGCTATGCAGAATGATGCCTTGGAAAGTTGCTGGCAGAGGCTGCCACATCCAATATGGGCTTAGCAACCTGGGCCCATGCCTGTAACTGGGAGTATTCCAGTATTGCTGGCTGCTTCCTTTCCTCTCCTTACCTCTGTCTTCAGCTAACTCTGTGACCTTTTGAGATAAAAGCTCCTAGGTTGGCCTCTGCTCTGACCCCTTGCACTGCCTCCCCAGTTTGCTTTGAAGGCAGGACCCTGAGTAAAAATGGGGCCTATTCAAGGTGGTGTCATCCCACTGCACAGGTGGGAAAGCTGAGGTCCAGAGAAGCTACCCAAGGATACAGAACCATACCCAACATCAGAGAGCTATGACGAAGGACCTGGCCCACTGCCTTGCTGCCTCCTCCTGAGACTCTGCACTGGGTGCTCTGGACTGCAAGGGAAGGGAGGAGGAGCCCTCAAAGGTATGATGAAGTATGCTGGGACCTGGGAAGATCATTAGTCAAAGCCGGGGTTTGTCCCTGAGCCTACTGTGGCCCAAGAAGCAGCTAATGAGGCCCCAGGGATGGAGAACCAGAGGCAGGATCTCTGGGGGCCTCAATTGCCTCTCCTGCATCATAGCCATTAGAACTGTATGGGGTGGGCTTTTCCCCCTCAGCCGCTCTGCAGCAACGAGGGTGGGAGGAGACAGTCCAGACAGATCTCTCCACATGCCACATCTGGCTATGTCAAAGTCAAGGAGGGCCCCAGCCTCCCTATCCAAGCCAAAAAAAAAAAAAAAAAAAAATTCAGGAAGCTGCCGCAAACAGACCCATCTGCTTTAGGAAGGAGATGGCAATGCATTGAACACAGTGAGCATGTTCAAGTTCACGAGGTCACAGTGACACAGAGCGGTCACTGCTGGAGGAGGGTGGCAAGCCGACTTCTTGAGATGAGAAATTTAAAGAATGAAATGCAGAACCTGCCCTTTTCTGCATAGCACACCAGAGGGCAGCCAAACAGGTGATCAGTGAGAAGAAGGGGTGGTATCGAGCCACCTTTATTTCGGAGCCATCAACACACTAAGGGTTATGGTTATAGAATCCTAGCACTGGATTGTGGGGCAGAGGCTGGGGGAGTTTGAGACAGGAAGACTGAATTCCAGGCCTGCCAGGGCTGGACCCTGCTTCAAAGAACCAATAAGGGCTAGGAATGTAACTCATTGGTGGAGTGCTCGCCTAACATGGAGGATGAACCCAGTGTGGTATCTCATGCCTGCAATCCCAGCACTTAGGAGGTGAAGGAAGGACTCATATATGAGACCCTGTCTGAGAGACAAAAACAAAACCTAATAAAGGTTTGTTCAATGGTCACTTCATATCACAAAACAAAACAAACAAACAAAACCCCCCAAACCAAAAAACAAAACAAAACAAAAACAAAAACCAAGATGTGGCTTCTGAATGTAAAAAACACTCCCAGACTCTGAATCTTATCAAGCCTCCGGGACAAATGCAGGGTTACGGAAATGCAGGAGCCAGAGGGTATGTCAGACATCGTCATGAGGGTGCAACCAACAAAGTACACCCAGTGAGAAATCCACACAACAAACGACCCAGTTTCTTCAATAAATACATCGCAGGGAACGAGAAGAAGGGCAGCTGTGCCACGGCTGTTCTGGAGTTCTGTTTGGATCCCCTGTGAGCAGACTGCCAACCCTGTGCATCTTTGCAACCAGAGCATTTATGGTGTATTTAGTGAGTCAAAGTAGGCATCACTAATCTGGGACCTAAACTCCCAAACCTGAAAGTTCTGCAGTGCTGACATGATGTTCAGGAGATTTGTGAGTTTGGAACTGTGGACTTAGGATTTGCAGATTAGGAATGCTCAATGAATAAAGTATATATAGATACCAAAAAACCTGAAGTCTGGAATTTTGGGTTCCAAACATTTTGGGTTACTTTAAAATAAATATTTTGGTTGCATATTAATATTATAATAAATATGCATGCATGTATGTATGTGTATATACATACACATACATACATGCATATTTATTATAATATTAATAAATTATATGTAGGTATGTATATACACATACATACCTACATATTAAAAGTTAATGTGTATGAGTATGTGGCCTGCATACTACTTGCATGCCTGGTGCCTACAGAAGCCGGGAGGTACAGATGGTTGTGAGCCACCATGTCGGTGCTGGGACTCGAACTCAGGTCCTCTGGGAGAGCAACAAGCACTCTTAACTGCTGAGCCATCTCTCCAGCCTTATAACTACATGTCTTCTAAATGAGTCTTCTCTTTTAGAACTATACCCATCAACATTCGTGGATGAAGTGATGCTGGGAGGTGAGTGGAGTTCAGATGCAGTAAGACTGAGAATGGCTGCTGTGAAGGGATGCTCTGTGGTCCTATATGTCACCAGGGACACCAGAGCCTGACCTGGCAGTGGGAACCCTGAGGATGAAAGTAGGGGACACTCTGCTGATCTTCTCACCTCATCCTCCAACATTTCCTCCCTTTAGGCCTCTTAGAAATCAACTATGACTGCAAAACATCTCATGATGCCTCATGGCACATCCTGGTGCCTGGCTCTGCCTACACCGCCCCTTCCTTTATCCGCCCCCCCCCCCCCCAGAGGCTAAGCCCAGGCAGCAGGGCAGCTCCTCTTAGCTCCCGGCACTAATCTCTTTCCTCCACCCACTTGGAGGTATCTCCTTGAAAAGGCAACAGCCAAATGTGTTTCCTCCTTATATCCTTAGCACCTCGCACAGGCCTGGCCATGCTGGTCAGAGTGAGACCCCTAAGTCTCCTACCCCCAACTCCAGGGCTGTTACAGGGACAATAACAGATTGCTGTGGGGGACCTCACATACTGTAGAGGACTGTGGTATCTGCAGACACATCAGTCTGAGAACCAAGGGGCAGGGAGGCAGACAGCTCCTGGGAAACCTCCCTCCCAGAATCACCAAGAACCTCCAACACTGCATGCGTGGTGCATGTAGTGTTCGGGAGCTCAAGCCGAAAGGCTGTGGGATGTAGATCCCCTAACAGGCCCTGGATAGGATCTACACGGTGCAGAAAGGGTGCTCAGCAGCACCTCTGGAACTTTTCAGACTCAGGCACCTGGCTAGAATCCCCCTTGCTCAGCAGCCGACCCTGTCTACACTAGGCTTAGGGGTCAAGGGCCCAGGAAGGGTGGCACTGCCCAGGACCTGTAGTGTGTGAGCAAGTGTGAAAGTGAGTGTGCAGAATGAGGGGCAGGCAGGAGCTTTTCAGATCTCTCCTTAGATCCCAAGGGCTGGCTTTCTAAGCAACCCTGATGAGCTGGCAGGGTAGGGTCTGCAAGAGGGATTCTGTGTCACTTGAGTGGGGTGAGGGGAGGCACAGGCCTTTTTGAGTCTTGAACCTAGTAGCCCCCTGCTGTGGGATTTCTCAAGTCTTAGCTTCTGATTTCACAAGCCTCAAAATCCCCAGAGTTTGGATACAGTGAATGGAGAGGTTAGGAAGTCCTGTACCATTTCTGTGTCCCTGGAACAGTGAGTCCAGAGCTCAGGGTGCACCACACTGCTTGGGCCACAGTGACTCCTGCTCATACGGCAGGAGAACTCTGGCCGTCCACTCTCTGGGCACAGTGTGATGGTCTGTGATCCCTTCAGCTGGGACATCTAAGCCTAATTATAATGGAGAGAACGCACCCATTACCACTCTCTGGGACCACAGGGCCTGGTCTGGCACCTGCCTGTCCCTTCACAACAACACCTGCTGCCCTCAGCATTGGCCTGCTGTGTGATCTCAGGCAACACCCTTCACCTCTGTGAACCTCAAGATCCTGTTCGGTGAATAGACCTTCCAACTATTCTCAAGCTGATATAGAGTCTGTAGGAGTCACTAGGATAGTGACTACAGACTAATGGAAAACAGGTGATTTCCAGATGTTAGCTTTAGTGACATTCTTCATTTGACCTTCTCAACACCCTGCAAGGGAGGCAGCGCTGACTTTGAGCCTAGAAAGGCTGCCTGGGGCCACACAGCAAGCAGGTCAGTGGCTGGCAGAACAGGGCCCCACAGTCATAGACACTGGCTGTCTGGCAGGCAGAGGCTCCCGGCCAGCAGGACTCCTCGCTCCACGATTCCCAGTGATTTCCATAGCAAGTGGGTCATATCTACTTTATGAACTCTGGGGGCAGGGCCAGACCACAGCAGTTCACAGGGGGCGAAAGTGGGACTCCTCTCCTGGACTTTGCCCCTCTCAGAGTACAGCTTCAAGGCTGGCTGGATAAAACTGATGGAGGTAGTCTGGGGAGGGGCACATGGGAACACAGTGGTTCCTGAGCCATGTGGAGGTAGCATAGGGAAGTGTCTCTGAATGCTAAGAGTAGAGGCAAGGTGACAAAAGCTGAAGGGAGAATGTTCCGAAACTAAGGGCATTTGTAAGTCAACCCATGGAGCCCCCTTAAGACCCATGGAAGCCCAGTCCTCACGAGAGGCCTCACTGCTACATCTTCCTCTGCAGGAAGTTGTCCTAATATGCCTCAGAAGAGGAGGGAGAACATATTTCCTGAGCCCATCACAGGAGGTCACAGTTGTGGGATCAAAGGTCCAAGGGCTCAGAGCCCGACTCCCAGTCCATCTCTCCATGCCGCAGGATGGGCCCCAGTTGTCCCTACCCAAAAAATGGGTGAATATGGGAGATGATAAGGGCTAACCTGTGAAAGACCAGAGGGGCTCTAAGTGACCACACCTACAACTACTCCAATGCCAGGATCAGAGGAGAAAGTTTTGAAGACATGGCACGGGAGACTCTATTTGGAAGGTCACGCCCAGGAGAAGGTCAAGGTCTCCTAGAGGACACAAAGCCAAGAAGTGACCAAGACCAGGTTAAATTGGTGTCAGTCCTGCCCACTACGCTCAAGTCCTCAAGTCATTCCCATGGTTCCTGCCCCAAGCATGGCCTCAGCTTGCTTTCATACCCCAGAGGCTGGGTTGGTACATGCAGGACAGCCAGGAGATCTAAGACAGATGAAACGCAGTCCTGCTGAGGTACCTCACTGGTCAACCTCATCCTGAAAGTCAGCAGTGTGGTGTTCCTCAGAACTGCAGGGGCCCACAAGGGAAGGCTTCTGATGATTTGAGCTTGCGGAAAGAAATACAAACAATACCACGGAGGCACACCACACTACATCACAGAGGTGAGGGCAGGCAGTCTTTATTGGGGATGTTTGACAGGCACAGGAGAGACACTCAGGTTCCCAACAGTGCAGATGGAGTGAGGGAGATTTGGGGGACAGGCAGGGTGAACCAAAGGGGTCTCTAGAGCTAGAGTGAGAGGTCAGAACGGGAGGCAGAAAGGGAAAGGCACTATCTAGGTGTGGGTCCCTAGAGTCGCAGAGTCCAGAAGCACTAGCCAGTGCTTCTGCAAGCATGGTACAGAACAGAGTCACCAGTACCAAAGACCAGTGTAACAGCCAATCTCCTGCCTCCAGATTCCTGACTCTGAGCTGTGAGGCTTGCCTCATGGTAGCCCACCCACTGGGACAATTCAGCTCCTACCTTCAGATCTTGATGCACTGGTATCCCAGGTGGAGGAAGCCTTGAGAAAGAGTGGGGGCACTGCTGAGGTGGCCCTGGCTAATGCCAGGTGACAGGTGAGGTTGCTCCTCAAAGGGAGGCTCTCAGCATGTGCAGGGGGATGGGAAATGAGGCTTGGGGCAGGACTGAGTCTGTCAATAACTGTCCCTCAGTTTCCCTGTCAGTTCCATGAGTGGATTGCCCTGGATAGTCTCCAAGGCCAGCGCTAGGAGACTATCCAGGGCACAACCAGACACCTCCAGCTCACATCAGACATCAGACATCATAACTGCATCCAAGCCTTACCCATGTGCACTCCAGTAGAACTGCCAGGAAATGCCCAGAGAGGTGACAGCAGGACACAACACCTGTGCTCTTGACCGACAAGTAGCAAAGGCCAGCCTTCCTAATAGGGACATCAGTGTTTCTAGCTCAGACTCCTGGACCTTTCTAAGTCAGTTCTCTGCTTCACCATTTGAGCCCCAGTCTCCCAGTTCAGAAAGCACTGCACCAACGAGGGCTCAGGCGGGATTACCTCCACCAAGCCCATGACCCAGTACCAGCTCAACAATTAAATAAGTTAGCCTTATCCCTTACCAGGAATAGCCCTCGGGCATGCATCTGTACAAATATAGCATGCCATCTCTCAATATACTTATGTGTGTGGGTAGCTAGAGCTGTGTTAGTTTCTGAATGTTCTTTCACTTCTCCATAGAAACCTGGGCCACACCTGCAAAACCAGCCACCCTCTGCCAGACACACTAGGCCCTGCTGTCATCCCGCCTAGTGTCTTGAAGGTCCTAAGGCCACAGTGGGCTGACACCGACATGCCTTCTTGCCAGGTTCCCCAGAAGGTAGTTCCTGTCGTCTCAGTCTCACATCCCTGAAGGAAATCAGTGGCTGGTTGCTTGAATCTCTTGATCAATCAGTCCCTCTCTCTCCACCACAATAAAGCAGACATGGCAGGTGCCCAAGAGGCCCGTCCATCTGCCCATGTGGACCCAAAAGGCCTCTATTGTCTGTAGTAGCAGTGTCCAGCTTCTAGACTACGAAGCCATGGGACATCCCTGTGAGTCCAGCACTGGCACGAGGGAGAAACAGGGGATGTAGCACTCAGGGGGCCTCTGGCCAAGATAAGCACAAAAGGAGCAGCTAGAAGAATGTCCCCAGAATACACGTGAGGAAGGAGGTCCAGGCAGGGGAGAGTTGTGGGCCAGAGGCAGGACAGCCAAGGCTGTCATCAGAGCTGGTTAAACACCACAGAGGCCTTTAGGTTGGCAGGCTCCACACCCTCGCCAAAGGTGATAAGGAAATACATGACCCTGCGGATCTTGGCCAGGTCAGACAGGCGCTCCCCAAACTCCAGGGCATCTGCCTCATTCCAATCCATGGCATCCGAGTCTTCCTTGCGCCAGAAGATGGCAGCAGGGTCCAGCAGCTGCCGTGTCATGAGGTTGGTGAGGTCCGGTGTCCAGTTCTGCGAGGTGCCTGTGATGGTGACCTTGCCTGGCTTATCCAGAACCACGTTCCAATGATCAAACTGCAGCTTCTGTTGCTGGATGAAGTCAAGGCGGTAGACGGACTCAGATGGCCGGAGCAGCTTCTCGCCATCCTGCCTCTTCTCCCCACGCTGCTTCAGGCTCTCTACTCGGAGCTGCATCTGCTTGGTCAGGTCCTGGTCTAGGACCAGTGGCATGTCCAGCTGCTGCTTCTGTGGCCCGTCCTCTGCCATGGCCCAAGTGTTACAGCTGTTGCCACTGCCACCACTCCTGCCAACGTGCAGGAATCGAGTGCGCTGGAGCCTCGGATGCCAAGAGAAGAGGTCACCTGAGGGCCTGCCCCCCTTTCTGGCCCCACCCAGTTCTCAGAACAGGGGACACATGAGTGTGTGTCCAACTGCCTCCTAAGTGGCAATGCCGTGCTGTAGGCAGACTGGAGGATGACAGGTTCCTTGGGGACCAGAGCACTGATGTCAACTGCTGTGGCAACCACCTTGACTACAGTAGTGGTGGCAAGCTGGAGGCTTGCTTGTTTGTGAAGAATGGAGTACTCCACAGGGCTGTTGGGAGACAGGCGAGGGTTGCATACACATAGAAGTAACTGAGGGCTGTCCAGGAAGAAGGGGCAGGGTAGCACCGGTGGCAAACATCATTAGTTTTCTGTAGTCAGCCAACCTACTTGGTGCCATGGTTGTCTCTCCCTCCCCCCATTCTCTCACAGCCACCTGCCAAGTCCTGTCAATTCTGTTTTCCAAATGCCCTGAGTCCAGCTGTCACCTGCCATCTAAACTTGCAGCTCTCAAATCCCAAATCATCTGCCAGACAGATGGCTGGCTCTGCTCCTGGAGGCTGCCGTTTGGTCGGTCCTACCCCACACACCACACCACACGGTCACAGGCCTGGCGCTCACTTCCACCAAAATCCTACCAGCCATTTCGCCTAGACAAATCCTCTACCTCCCCTAGGAGACATGAGGCCAGGGAAGAACCTGGAGTCCTACATACCAGCGGCGAGTGTGGGTGGGAGGCAGAACCCAGACAGTGTATGTGGAGTCTGTGAGTGCATCTGGACGGTAACGATCCAGATGCACACACAGGAAGGAGGCGTGGGGTGAACTGTAGTAACTGAAAACAACTGGAAGAGTCTAGGGGACCAGAAGCACATTCCATTGCTAGATGGAGGCCAAGTGTATCAGTGGGATCTTGACATCGTGAACAACACAGGGCACCATGATGAACAGCTTGTTTGCTTGTTTGTTTGGGTTTTTTTGTTTTTGTTTTGTTTGTTTGTTTGTTTGAGACAAGGTTTCACTGTGTAGCCATCCAAAACTCCCAGTAAGCCTCCTGTTTGAGTCTCCCAAGTGCTGGGATTACAGGTGTGGGTCATCATGGCAGGCTGTTTTTATTTGGGGTTGTTTGTTTTTGCACTACCGGGAATTGGACTCAAGGCCTCTATAACCGAACCACACCCCCGAGATCCATTCTTTTTTTTTTTTTTTTTTTTTTTGGTTTTTCGAGACAGGGTTTCTCTGAATATCTCTGGCTGTCCTGGACTCGCTTTGTAGACCAGGCTGGCCTCGAACTCACAAAGATCTGCCTGCCTCTGCCTCCCAAGTGCTGGGATTAAAGGCGTGCGCCACCACTGCCCGGCCCATTCCTTTTATTTTAAGGCAGGATCTCAGTAAGTTGCCTAGACTGGTTTCAGTCTTACAATCCTCCTGCCTCAGTCTCCCCAGTGGGGCTCTCAAGATGACAGAGGAGCTCAGTGGCATCAGCACAGAGCTCTCACCTAGTTAGGACAAGATCCTGGATTCAGTTCTCAGTGCTGAGAAAACTAAACCAACCTCAAGCCCTGGGGTGAGTCCTTGGGGCCATTAGCAGCAATTCCAGAAAACAACACAGAGAAAGATGAAGTCAAGCTGCCTGCTCACACCGGCCTTCAGGACAATGCGACTGAGAACTATTAGTGAGGAACTTCTACTTACTCTCTGAGGAGAAATAGCTTCTGTGTTTTCAGATCTTTACATTTTTTTCATGGCACTTATTTATTGTGTGTGCCCGTGCGCACGTGCGCATGTGTGGAATGTGGAAAGCAGGGGATGACTTGGGGGAGTTGGTTTTCTCCGTCCACCATACGGTTTCCAGGACTGAACTCAGGTTGTTAGGCAGCAAAGCTCCTTTTGCCACCTAGCCATGTGGCAAGGCTAATCTGTATTTGTATGTCTGCTTAAGCGTTTGAGAGAGTGGTGTGCACGAGTGTGAATAAGTGCAAATGAGAGTGTGTGGTGTGAAGCTCATGTGTGTGAGCAGGGTGCTGGGCATGGAAGCTTGAGCTCTGCATAGGACGGGCGGGTGCTTTCCATGGAACCTGACTCCAGCCCTTGTTTGGGGTCTAGGGTATCTCCACTGGACCAGACACCCACCCTGACAGGGCAGCAGTTGTGTCTGTCTTGTTCATCACTGTAGTGAGAACAGGGTTCGCCATGCTCAGAAAGCTGCGTGAATGGCAGAAATGCTGAATGCTGAATGGATGAATGAACGAATGAATGAATGGTGATTAAGGGACTCAGAGGCCTAGGTGAGGTAGAGGTGGGTCTGAAGCACTTCAGAGAAAGGGGTTCTAGACAAGCTGTGGCTGTGGCTGTCTTGTGGCAGCAAGTGGCTGAAGGTGAAGATTGAGCTGATGCCAACAACTATGACCAGAGTTATGGGGGTCAAGGGCAGAGGGCAGGTATTAACCTCATAGACACAATGATCTCCAGAAAGGCTGAGAAATTAGAGGTGGTGAGCACTTCGTGCCAGGCAACAAGCCAGCACAGTGGTCTGGCAAGACAGATGCTGAAGCTGAGGGAGCTGGCATCTGTACAGACACAGGCGGGGGAAGAATTCGGGTTTCTGCATCCTGAGGGGAGTGGGAGGAGCTCAGCCTCTCCTAACCTCTAGGGAGGCCTGGTCCACTCCTGGGCAGAGGGGTACAGGAAGTTAAAGGTGAAGAAGGTGTGACTGTCGTGATGGGGACTCACAGATAGGGCACAGGAAGAGGTGACAGGAGCCAGCACAGAGCTGTGTGGTATCTTGGGGCCAGTAAGGGAAGAAGGATGTAACTCAGCCAGCCACCTGACAGACCCTGTGAGGAGCCACCAAAGGCTAGGTGGAGGAGGGAACTCGAGAGAGAGAGAGAGAGAGAGAGAGAGAGAGAGAGAGAGAGAGAGATAGAGAGAGAGAGAGAGAGACTGTTCTAAAGGGGCATCTGTGGCTGCAGAAGTGTGTACTGAAACTCCTCAGCCTCAGCAGAGAAAAGTCTAGAAGGAAATAAGGAAACCCAACTCTGCTGCCTGAATGATGAAAGACACTTGTGCCTTTTGTGAATTTCACATCTTCCAGTCCCCAGAACTGTGCACACAGGATACGGTTAAGTCCCCCATTCATCACTTCTCAATGGACCAATTCATAACTGAGGCATGAGCTGGGACAGAGTGGGAAACATTCGATTAATTATTGTTATTTTTGTTGTTACTGAGACAGGTTTAATGAGTAGGCCAAGCAGGCCTTGAACTCAAGATTTTCCTGTAGCAATCCCTGAGAACTTGGAAGTATTTAAACTGGAAACAAAGATTGTTGCCTGGTCCCAACACCCCCTGGCTCTCCCCAACACTGCCCAGGATTGCCAATCCCATG
Source organism: Lophiomys imhausi (assembly GCA_907164525.1). Taxonomy (NCBI): domain Eukaryota; kingdom Metazoa; phylum Chordata; class Mammalia; order Rodentia; family Muridae; genus Lophiomys; species Lophiomys imhausi. Next base: position 23,934,211 of record CAJQZJ010001826.1, on the reverse strand, counting down.
CCTCACTCCCTGTCCCCAACACATGCATGTTCTTGTTTTGCACCGTGGTCACTTCTGCCTTTTCTTCTAGCCACAACCCTGGGTGGCTCCTCCTGGGCCCCAGGCAGCTGGAGCTGAGAGCAGGAAGCAGGCCGGCCCCATGTTTGGGGCTGCACCAGGCCCGCCCTGTGTTTGGGGCTGCACCAGGCACTGGAGAGGAGACCTCCCGGCGAGCCTTGGATCTGGCCTAAGCTGAGCCTGGCGACAAGGCATTTAACTTAATCACATTCAAATTGTGGGTTCACAGGGACTAGTCACCTCAAACCCACTGTGCGTTAGGAAACAAAGTACTGAGTTGGGAGAGGTCATATTGAACCCCTTGGAGCCCATAAGAGAGGGAAACTTGTAGAACACATAACTAGGTGGGACACACAAGGAAGAGTTGGAGAGAATCAAAGTGTGCAAGGAAGGAACTTCTAATGCCCAAGATTAGAAAATGCCCTGGAAAGTCAGGTTCACATTGAGGTCCAAGGTCTGTGACTAGCAGCCAGAACAGACTCAGCCTGACTGGCTTTGAATCGTGTGCCCACCAGCCCCAGGCCACCCTGAGGTCTAGGAATTAAGAAGTGGCTTCCTAGAGGAAGGGCAAGAGTGACCAGGACATGACACATCTGCGTCTGAGGCTCAGCACGGGAATGTATAGCTGGGTGGGGCTCGGGGTGTGATTCTCCTACCACCCTCCCAGGGGAAGAAACAGAGTAGGGCAAGGGAGGCCCTGCGGGGCAACAGGACAGAACAAGAGGGGTGACAACAAACAGGGCCCAGTCAGTGGGGATAGCAGGGGATGTAAGGCACAGTAATGAGCTCCCCAGGGCCTCTTTGCATGAGCCAGGGGCTGTCACCACAGCAGCACCAGGAGGTGGAATGCAATTAGCCTAGAGCACCCAGCCTTGCCCAGCCTCCCTCCTGAGGCAAACTCCTGGTGATCAACCTGGGAAACCACTATGGCTGGAGTCTCAGCCCCGCAGGAGGCTGAGGTTCCACGCTGATGAGAAGCAGGCCTGCCCACAAGCAGGCAACCTCCTCCACCAGCTAGGCAGGGAGCAGGGCCTGGAAGGCCAAGATGCCGAGACCGCAGGATGAGTGTCTTCCCTGATAATGCCCAGCTACCCCGGGTTAGGCTCCAGTCTATCAGACTACCCAGGAGAGATGGATGGGCAGCAAGGTCAGCTTTGGAGCCACGGGGCTGAACTGGGTTCAAAGTGAGGCAGCCTTCTGTTCTCCAAGCTCTCTGGGTCCTCCCTCTGCTCACCACACCAGGCTCAGCAGGAAGGGCAGACTGGGCCAGCTCTGTCCCTGGGGAGCTCACCTCTAGAGGGGAGACTCAGATAAACAGGCAATTTACAGGGCAGGGTGGAGCAGCACACAGGCCCACATGCCTCTCCAGCCCCAGGCCAAGGCCTTGCAGCACTTGCTCAGAGTGGGAGCTGGGAGGCTGCAGTACTGGGGACTAGGGACCAGTCCTCCACCCAGAGAATGGCTCCACTCTGAATCCTCTGTGAACCTTGATGCCAACACCAGACACATCCTCTGCCATCCTCCAGTCTGTAAGGCTGTCCGTCATGGACTTATCACCCATGTAAGCCATAGCAGAGGACTCTCTCTGAGCACCGAGGGCCCACAACATGCAGTTGCTGTGCCTCTGGCAGGGATACTTACTGGATGGCAAGGGGCCCACACCGTGTCTAGGATCAGGAGAGGATAGAGTACCCATCATGGTCTTGGCTTTGGCTAAGGACACAGCTCCCTCTGATGGCGGATAAATGCCTGAGAAAACTTAACCCTATTTCTTGTGTCCTGTTTCATAAAAATACTTTTTCTTTTCAATTTTTAAACTTATTTATTTATTTGTTTGTTTATTTATTTATTATTTGTGTAACAGGGGCACAGATGGATGTCAGAGGCTAACTTGTGGGAGCCCATTCTCTTCTTTCAGCATGTGGATCCGAGGGATCAAACTCGGGCTTGATGGCAAGGGCCTTTACCTGCTGAGCCAATCCCCCTGCCTAGAACACTCTTATGCTGTACAAATAATAATCATTCTAATGTAGGTCAGTGTGGTCATTACTGACTGAGAGACACACTGCCAGGGGTCCTACAAGAACAGCATCTCTTCTTCTTCTTCTTCCTCCTCCTCTTCCTCCTCCTTTTCCTTGGCCTCATCCTCCCCATCCTCATCCTCTTCTTCTCTTCCTCCTTCATAGCCTTCAGACAGGGTTTCATATATCCCAACTAGTTTTGAACTCACTGTGTAACTGAAGATGGCCTCTCTTCCCCAGGATGGTATTTAAGTACTGTATTTAAGGTCTCCTGCTGAGTGCTGTTACAAAGGTCCAACTGGTAGGTCCAGGACCCACTCCTTCAAGCCCCAGACCTTTGCCTCTGGCCCAGAACATCAATAGCATGAAACCAGGAATTATAAAACATGGAGTTGTCTAGACCACACCCTGCTGAACAACTGGGAAAATTGAGGCCCAGAAAAAGACAGCAACTATCCATGGCACACAGCAGTTACTGAGTGCTGAGTGGTGTCCCCACATGGAGGATACCACTGGCAGTGTGCACATGTCACAGGGGGATTCTCTGCTCCACAGACACTTGTCCTTCAGCAGTGGGGAGGGGAACACATCACCTTAGGAGTTACTCTGGGGATCCCAGGCTAAACAGGAGAGGAAAGGCCAACCTGCCAACTATGACGAGCAGCCCATCCCAGCAGCAGGCTATCAGGAGCTTCCTCACTGATGCCACACCTGTCATGTAGCCAGTGCCATGGGCTTTTTGAAGAGCTCCTGTACCCACCGGTTCCCAGCCCTCACCTTTTGCCAGAGTGACTCTCGGGAGGCGAGTGACGAGCAGGCAGCCACAAACCAGCAGTTGCCCACCTGGCCTTGGTGCAGGTCATGGGAGCTGATGCCATCTACGAAGAGCCGGGGATCATCACAGATATCCTGCAGAGATGGAGGGGAGTCACATGAGGAGCTGAGGGCACAGGTGCTCCTCCAAGGCAGGAAAAAGACTCACTGGTCCTGTGGAGTTGACCTGTCCCCTCTCCCACATAAGAGAGGGATATGGCCGACCGAACCCCAAATCCAGCTTCCCAAATTCCTTTCTACTAAGGTGTGCTGTCAAATGAAGGATGATGAAGGACCTCAGAGTGCTGAGCCCTGGGCCATCATCTCCTTGCTTTGAGTGGACCTCCCTGTCCAGCCACAGTGCTGCCAAGCGACAACCTCCAAAAGGACTCAAGATGAACACAGGAGGAACTTCAGGCAGTGATGGGGTCGCTACTGCATTCTACGGATGAGGAGTGGAAGCTCAGAGAAGAGTGAGGCCTTGTGAGAGCACAGGACACATGAATGTCCAAGTGGGGCAGAGATCCTTTGGGTTTTCCACAGAGACTGGCAGGCATGGCTGTGGGAGCACAGGACAAGCTAGGAACCTGGCTGGGGAAGCTGCTGGCCAGGGTCATGTCTGGCAGTACCTGTGCACTGCCCCAGCTAGTTCCTGGAAGCTTGGTCTAGTTTCCCCCCTCTACACTCTTGAGGGTTGCCTTGCAGTGCCGTGGAGTGGGAAAAGTTCAGCTTTGGCTTCTGCACCAAGAGACACTTTCTGAAAGCATAGCCCCCTGCCTCTCACAAGGCCTGACAACCTGCCCGGGCTGGAGCTGGATGCTGGCTGGATCTCTGAGGGAGCATAGGCCCAGCCCAGGAGAGCAGCTAGACAGACAATCACAGCCGCTCAGAGTCTAATTCTCCCATGTGGGCCAGGCTGCTGCAGAGCTAGGCGCTAGGCGGGAGGAGTCCCTCCCCTGCCTAGATTAAGTCTTCTCAGACTGTGGGTGTGTCTGCTTTCAGCAGGCCCACCCAGGCCTCCAGGCCATCAGTGTCTTGCTCCACAGAGCTGAGAAGAGCTGAGCTGAAGAGGTAGGAGGACAGGGAGAGGAAGCACCAAGACACAGCTTTATAACTCAGACATAATGTTGGCACCATGACCCAACCCCGCTGGCCCTGGAGCACTGTGCTCATTTCACAGATGAGGTTGGGTGTGACACCCGAGACAGAGCTGTTTCCTCCGGGCTTGAAGAGGTCATCTCCACCACCCTGAACTTAGCATTCCTTTGGGCAGACACTGGGGAGAGGCTCACAAGCCTCAAGAACCTCAGAGGCCCTGAGAGGTCATCAGAGGATCTTTGAGAGGCTCCTCACTCCCAGCCCTGATATTGTAATCGCTAATTCCTAATGACAGTTGACTGGGATGGGATTTCTGGGTGTTGTAGCGGCCTATGAACTACCCCTGCTCCTGAACTCCATTGAACTCACTGGTTCACCAAATTTGACTTGGGCAAGACCCCTTCTTATCTGCCCATGGCCTCTCTATCAGGTGAACAGATGTTTCTTTGTCTCTCCCAGAAAAAAAGTCATGCAGCCCAGTGGCACCTAAACAGAGACCAGACAGAATCAAAGACAGACCAGGGTGGAGCATCAGTGAGGACAATTCCAGGAGGGACATTCCTCCTAATTGAGGTGACAGCTGCACTGGCCCTCAGACATAACAACTGAGGCTGAGCTTTCCATACCAGGGGAAAATCAGACCGAGGCACACACCCAGGGGGAAATCAGACCGAGGCACACCCCCAGGGGGAAATCAGACCGAGGCACACCCCCAGGGGAAATCCCAGGGTAATAGGCCTCTATGTGATAAAAAAAAAATCCAAAGTTAAAAATAGTTTAACTTTTAAATTAATTCATTTTTAATTCGTAATTTTAATTCTACATTTAAATTTTATTTTTTAATTAAACATTGAGAGTTTTAAATTAAACAATATTAAATTAATTAACTTAGTATCAGTCCTTTGCACGGCCATGTGATATGGTAGGGGATAGTGTCCTTTGTATGAGACCCACCACATGGGTACCGGGATGCCTCCTAAACAGCAGACAGACTGTTTATACACTATTTTGCCTTCTCTGAAAGCAGCACATACAGGATGAGACTATAAGAGCTCTGTGCTGGCAGCTGCATGGCCCTAGCTAAGAGTGACAAGACAAGAAACTGATGCTGAGTTGTCTCCCCGGAGGAAACTGGCCTGCCTAAAGGATGAGAAAGAGGCAAAGTCAAATTTGTGTTTGGGAGCTCCTGGAAGGCTCCAAGCTGGAACAACTGTTCAACAAAGGGGTGGATGCTGGGGAGGTGCAGGTGATCCCCACTGCACCCACTGCCGTAGGGGAAGGGGTCGCTGGGCATGGGATCCCCTGCAGGTGAGGGCCAGGCAGAACAGCCAGAGCCCCACAGTGAGCTGTGGATCTTTTGTTCCCTTACTAATATGCAGTATATCTGAGCGTTGATGGATGGTGGAGTCACACGCCTTGATTCATGGCAACCCTGAAAATATGGGGGTGGGAGTAATGAGTGAATCAGGAAATAGAACCATGTAGGTGAGAAATATTGAGATCAAACTTGTCTTGAGTGGGTGGTAATTAACACCTGCTCCAGGTCTGCCTAAAACATTTCTCCCATGTAAGGAGGTAGGGGTGGGTGTACTGCCGGGACCCACCTGTACGGAGGATGTGAGGATGACTGTAAAGGCAACTATGTGTGACTGGGAAAATGGGAGACTATAGAATTGAGAGACTATTCACCTAGTCTAAAGCCATTTCAATAACTGGTATGGCAGGCAAAAAAAAATAAATTAATTAAATTAAAAATGGAAAATGAATATGGGTTATAGGGAGCCAAATAAGGGAAAGCCCCCATTCCAACATCGTTCTTTTAAAAAGTAATTAACTTAGCATCATTCCTGCATGTGCATGTGTGATGGAGCACATGTATGCACTTGGTACATGTTTGGAGGTCAGAGAACAACTTCCATGTGGTGAGTTTTCTCCTTCCATCTTTATATGGGTCCCAGGTATCAAACTCAGGCCAAGGCTCAACTAACGATAGCTTTATCAGCTGAGCCACCTCACTGGCCCCATTCTCGCTCTTCAAAGGAACAATCACACATGTGGTGGTTCCTCTTCACACTGCATGGCCCAGGAGGTTTGGTTTGCTTGTTTTGCTTTGATTTTTAGTATTCCCTTAGCTGATGAGCCCCAGATCAATTTGCATTCCCTTGAAGCGGATGCAGTAGACCTTCGGAGAAGCTGCCAACCTCTGTAAAAAGATTGCATTATATTACACTTGCTCTAAGTGTCTCTCAGATTTCACAGATGCACCCAGAAGCTGTGCAAATGCATTTGCAGGATGGGGGACGGGAAACCAGCCCGCACAGGGCTGGAGGACCAGGGAGAGCTGCAAAGCACTGTGGGGGCCCTCTCTCCTCCCATCCCAAGATCCTCATCACTACTATAGAACAATTCACTAGGATGGGACTTCTTGGTGGCATAGCTGCCACACATGGTCCTCCTGTACGTAGTCCCATTAAACTCATTGGTTTCCCCCAGGGTAGCCTAAGACAGAGCCCTTTCTTTGGTCTGTCAGTACCCTCTCTATCTCCCCAGGGAAAGACACCCCAATGTCCCAGGCACATAATGGGAGCTAGAAGCCTCTGCCTGTTTTGGAGTCACCAGGTTTATTCCTGGGCTCATGTAGTCACACACACACTGGCCCTTTTACAGGCAGCCAGCAGAGGGCAGGAGAGTCTGGAAGGCCACATCCACAAATGCTGGCCCTACAGGGCTATGTGTGGCCTATGTGTGGCCTCCACAGATGGTAGTGGTGGTGGTCGTGGAGCACTCTGCGGGGGAAAATGGGACAACGGGATCTCGATATGGTGTTTGGGACTCATCTGCCCAGAAAAAAAAAAAAACAAAAACAAAAAAACAGAATTATAGGGCAAGGAAGAGTAATTCTCCTGAGGGGATTAGCTGAGAGGACTTCTAGCTGGGGATGGGGGGAAGGGAGAGCAGCAGCAAGCTGCATGGTGGCTCCTCCAAGGTTCTCTGTGTCTTGTGTCCTGCTATCTCAGCAGAAACCCCATTCAGGGGCCAACTTCTTCTTCCCAAGGCCACTCTCAGGAAGTTCAGGCTGGAAGCCTAGCTCTGCCAGCCCTGCCTCCTCCTAATCTTATCTTCCAGAAACTGCACCCACCCAGCTTCCCAGGCAGAGCGAGTGGTGTCTCAGCATCTGCAGTGGAGACTCCTCCTCCCCCCAGAGAAGGAAGGATGGGGGTGGGGCTTCGCATCTGAGCATCTGCTGTCTGTCACTAGAGCTGCAGAGGGAGATGATGCCATAGGTCTACCTCAAGTCCTCCCAATCAGTGCCCTGTGACAGATAGGACACCCACTCCAGATGAGGTAGAGGTGTCCTAGGTCAAGCACAACTGAATGTGCAGAAAGGCCAGAGGAGGGTGGCTGGGCTCCCCACCTGCGCTCTCCCTGCCACTACACAGCTGTACCAGCCTGACTCTGGACCCAGAACACCCTCCGGCCAGCCATGCCCCCATCCCAGCCTGGAAAGAAGACTGGGAAAGAAGAGGTGGAGCTTCCATTCCATCCCTGAGCATTCACCCTGCCTCTGAAGTCTAGGTCAGCTCTGACCTAGGATGCATCTGAGGTTGCCGGCACCTGAGATCTAGACGTTACTTTCAGTCATCTCTGAGAAAACAACATCTCTGAGGACTGGTCCCTGCTGGGGCAGGAGCAAAGCCCTGAGAACAGGGAACTCCTGGCAGCTCTTTGCAGACAAGGACATCAAGGCACAGAGAAGCAAGGCCACTTGTCTGGGCCACATAGCAGAATGAACTAAGATTCGAACTCAGCAGTTTGCTCTACAGCCTCTCTCTAGATGTGCTGGGTCCTATCAGTGACAACACCCCCTTCCTTTTGTGTTGACAAGACCAAGGAGGAAGAGATGTCTGTCTAAGCCCTGTCCATCTCTGTAAGCCAAGGCTTCTCAAGACCAGTGTTTGCTTTCTGAGTCACTGGCTGAGCACAGTGAGTTAGGGACTGGCCCCACTACAGGCTGCTGGAAAGAGCAAACCAGGCCTGAGCCTCCTGGAGAATGGAGTAGTGATGGCAGGAGACAGTGAGACCAGAGAGGCTGTCAGGGAGGTGCCATCTTCAGAGCAGACGTGAGAAGACTGGGGGCCAGGAGCTTGGGAGAACAAGGACCCCCAAGTACCCCGAAGATGTTGAAATCAGGGTCTAGTCACAGCAAGGAGGAATACTGCACTGCACCCCCCTCTCTTTTTCTCTCTTTTACACACATACACACAATCTACACGAATACACTCATACACACACCCCACACACACATATACACACACCCTATACACAGATATACACACCTTGCTTATACACCCTACACACAGATATACACACACCCTACACACATATACACATGCACACCCTGCACATATATATATGTATATATATACACCTTACACACACACACACACCCTACACACATTCATATACCCTACACACAAACCTTACACACACACACATTCTACACACACATCCCACCTTGGTGCCAGGCCACCCATGCACCTTCCAGACCTGTCCATATCAGCTTTCTAATGGTGATTCTAAAAAAGTGTTTAATTATTCCAGAAAATCCCTCTAGCTGCCCAAGAGAAAGTCCCTAGAGAACAAGCAACTCCTAGGAAAGACATCTCACCAGTCAGACAACTCATCTGCATATGCAGATTTCCTGGCTTTTGTTTCATCTTCCCTATGAAGTGTAACAGTGCAGCAGGCAAGGCCAAATCTGTATGTGAATCTATTTCCTTTGGTCAGTTCCTGTCTCAGTTCTGATTGTTTAGGTCCAGCCAGTGAGCTGGACCTGCGATGCTGGGCACCACTTTGCCTGTAGGTCCCTCTACCTGCCAGTGAGCTCCCTGGCAAGAGAGGTGCTTGGCACAGAGAGGCAAGTTGGAGACAGAGGCTACTGATTGGGCATGGAGGGATGACAACGTTTCCTAGACTGCAATGCATAGGGTCTGCTGTGAGTCCTGGACTCAGCCACCCCCCCAGACTGGGATGCCAATCATCTGACCAGCACACCTCCAGGACACTATTCAGGCTTGCTTGGTCAGGAGACAGGTCAGGCCTGAGCCTACTGGGAAAAGTGTGTTGGGCAGAGCAGGACAGCATTCAGTATTCTGTCTGTTCAGGACACTGCTTCTGAACCTGCAGTCACCTCATCTGGTTAGACCAGCTGGCCCAGATCTAAGCAGGCCTGAGTCACGCTCCTCCTGGCTCAACAGGAAATTCAGGTTTTCAGCTGGTGCAGAGCCAGGAACACAGCCAAGAAGGTGATGGGCATAAGAGTTGTGCAGCCATGTACACAGCAGCACCATGGGGTACACTGCCTGTCCTTAGCCTTCCTCTGCCCCCTGCTGAACCTAAGATCACAAAAGGAATGGGACCTAACAGAAAAGTCACGTGGTGCCTCCTCTGCAGTCGCCCCTTCTCCCTCCCCATCTCCTTTAGCAATCCAACCCTTGTCTCCTGCCCCTCCTCTAATGTCAGGCCTTCCCCGGTGCTCTAGGCAGACATGGTGTAGGTACTTAAGAGTTTTAGGCAGAGCAGAGGCCTTCCTAGAACAGGCCAAGTGGTTTGCACTCTGAGAGTGGCACCTTCCCCAAAATGAGTATGAGTTCCTGGGCAGGTAGGGACATCAAGCTGCTTCAAAGAATGCTGGGGCTTCCAAAACTGAAAACTGTTTGTAGGGCTCCTACCAGCCCCCATGCATTCTATCCAGAATCCCCAAGCTGATGTCCACATGAAGAGAAGGCAGAAAGCTTGGGGGCTGTAGCCCCCAGCCTGAGAACTAGAAGAGGCTTCTGCCCAAATTCCTGGCTCCCCAGAGCCCCCACCCTTGTCCTCTAGCTAACAGTGAGGGAGGCAGCAGATGTTCCCTGTGCAGAAAAAGAACTACTTCCTGGAGGAGGTAGTAAAATGGATGCCAAGAGGGTGAGGCCTGTTGCCACCTGTGGATCTAATGACAGAATGCCAGGCCTACTCCACCTCCCCTCCATGGGGCTGACAAGAAGGATGAGGGCAGCTTGTTGCTGCTTTTGAGTATCTGACACCTCCAGTACCTTAACTTCCAGAAATCATACTCTGCAAGAATTATTCTCCCCACTTAAAGATGAGCAACTATGGCCCAGAGAAGGGGGACATTTTGCTCAAGGCCACACGTTACTTCAAGAAGTTACCTGAGGCTGGAGGCAAGACTGGCTGGCTGACTCAAAAAGCATGCTCTTCATAATGTCTGGGGAGAAAGAACCCAGTGAGGAAGGGAGGCTGACTGACAGCCACCAAAGCTGGGGGACCAAGAGATAGGGAGGCTGGCACTCAGAGGCTAGCAAGCATGAAGGCTGAGGGCCTGGGGCCTGGGAGGCTACAAAGCTGAGGAGCTAGGGAGCTAGAGAGAGGAAGGCTAGCAAGAAGGGAACCTGGGGGACAGGGAGCCTGGGGATCAGGGAGCCTGGGAAGTTAGAGGGACTGAGAAATTGGGGACAGGAAGGCTAAGGGCCTGAGGCCTGGGAGGCTGGGAAACTTCAGGATGGGAGGATAAGAGATAGGGACACTGACTTGGAGACTTGGTGGCTGCCTAAGGAGACTCTCTAAGAACAGAGAGGTCACCATAATGACCAGAGAGAGAAGTCTCTCGAAGTGGAGTCGGAATGCGCTGTAGGGAACATGGCCTTTTGCTCTGCTTCCAGTCTGTCAGGCCCTAGGACTCAGGAAATAGTGCCTCTCAGAAGCACAGCTACCTCACGCCAGTCTTATCTTTGGTCAAGCAGCTGGGCATTAATTGCCACGGGCTGGACAACCCACTCCTGACACAGGCCGCTCTACTTCCTGCACTGTAGACTTTGTCCTTCTCCCACACTTAAGCCTGCCATCACATCGTGCCTGTGAGATCTGCTCTGCCCAACACACTTTGCCTAGTAGGCTCAGGCCTGACTTGCCTCCTGACCAAGCCTGAATACTGTCCTGCGGGCCCTGCTCTGATGTCCCCATCCATGCCAAGCACATGTCCTGTGGCCTAGCCAAGGTGGGCAGCTAGCCCTTCCTCTTCAGCTACAGCTAGAGAGGCAGCTGGAGAGGTGCCAAGGAGGAGGATGAAGGAGGAGGTAAGACTCTTGAACCCAGGGGAAAGGGCTCTGAGAGAGCAGCGATTCCATCGGGTCACACAGCAGTGGCACACCCAGTCACTAGCCTGCCCAACCTACCCTACTCAGCCTGGGGCCTCATGAAATGAATTCCATGCTGTGACCGACAGTCTTAGGAAGAGGGCAGGGCAGGGACAGTGTGCAACAGGGAGGCAGCAAGAGGAGGTTCGTGAGTTCACCCTTCCTCCTAGGAACCAGGGTCTCACAAATGCCCTTTACAGCCAGCTCCTTCCCCACGCCTTCATGAAGCAGACAGTGGTAGGAATGGGAGAGTAGAGCCAAAGTGCTGTTACTAGGTCAGAGAAGGAAGCCAGAGTCAGAAGCTCCTCAAAGTCCCAAGGTCTGAGGCCAAAGACCCAGGGCTCTCTACCTGGTGTCAGGGAGGGGTCCGGGGCAAGGCTGTAGGACATGTGGTCCCTTCTCCTCTCAGCCTCAGTTTCCATCCCTGACAAGAGCCCTAGTTCACAGCAATGCCCAGGGTGCGGTGTTAGGAAGAAGCACGAAGGTGGAAGGACCAGAGAGACTGGACAGTACAAATCTGACCGTCGTATGCTGCTGAAAGAAGAGGTGTGTTTGCATGGCTCCACACGCCCTCAGAACTAACATGCCAGGTACAGGAAGAGGGGTGCTCTTCCCTCATGTGCCCCAGGTCCCACCTGCTTTGTCACTGCCAGAGGGAGCCTGATACCCAAGCCTGATAGTCTCTATGTAACCACACCTTCCCCACTGGCCTGACCATGCAGCCGCAGGCACCTTCTCTGAAAACAGGGCAGGGAGGACCTGACCTGGAAGAGCCTGGTTTCCAACACTAAAGTCCCCCGTCGGTGACTGTGTGTCTGTCACTAGCACAGCAGTGAGGCCTGGAGTGGGTCTGGGCCAGTGTCCTCTAGCACCATTGCCTTCACCCAGGCCCCACGAACCCCATTCCACAGAATTCCTCTGCCCATCTCACATACAGGACTCAGAACCAAGTCATGCCTTGGGGCCATTTCTGCTTAGCATACAGCTTTTGGGCACCAGACCAGGCTGGGAGTTGGAAAGGCCACCAACAGTCAGGGTACAGGCTGCACATGTGTTCTCTGCTGTCTTCATCCTTACTGCTCCATGACAGTACATGCTTCCACTTGTACAGGAAGTGACTTAAAATCAGCGAGGTAAACTTCCTCAAACATCACTCTACATTTTAGTATACATGGGGCCCACTGACAACATTTCACATACACCCCAAATGACCACAGGAAGGAAAGCAGAGGCATGAAGTGCCATTGTCCATGAGTCAGTATTCAATGCCCTAGAGGTCCTGGCTGGGCAGGTGGCTGCCTGTAGGACCAGGGCCCATTCTCTTCAGGCAAGAGGGCTAGATACTAACCTTAGGCCGCTGCCACCTGACTGTGGGCCCTGGGGTACCCTTATAGTAAAGTGAGTCATCGGTGGCAGGGAATTGGGGGTCCTCAAAGAGCACCTTCCTGCGCAGACAGGTCCGCTTCAGCGCTGAGTAGTTCTGGTCCTCATAGGCCTTCTTCACACAGGACAACATGGTGACTATGTCCCCAAGAAGAGGGGGTACCTAGAAGAGAGGAGGATAAGAAGACTGTCAATCATGGGCACTATAAGTAAGTCCCTGCTGAGATCTGACCACCAGATGTATTTCCCTCCCAGCAACATTCCAGCAATACAGAAGAGGAAAGGTGGGGCAAAGAAGGGCAGAGGTCTTCCCGAAGTCACACAGCTAGTACCTGCTATAAGGCCAAGAGATGACAGGAGTGAACCACCCGCCTCAGCAATTGAGACTCTCTCCTTTCTAGTGTTGGAAAGGCAATACCAGGCCCTCAGGCCACCAGAGCCCGATGTCCAGGGCTGGCTCATGCCACACCCGCCTCACTCTCCTTGTCTTGTTTAGCCAGCCCTCCCTCCCCACTGCTCTTGGGCTGAATCATACAAACGGCCAACCCTAATAGCTGTGGCCAGTGTCACACCCACAGGGCTCAGCTGTGGGCTTCTTGGAGGTTTCTTCCTTACTCATTCCTGTCCAAAGGGGGAGAACCCTGTTACAGGTTGTTCCCAACTGTCACTCAGTCTCCACCCCAGCACTCTGTCCTAAGAGTACCTTAGGGAGGAAACAGGCTTCTGGCACCTGGAGCTCTATTTACTCCTCAGGGGGTCAGGAGACCACCCTATACCCTGTACTTTGTGTACTGAACAAGTTCAAGGGACACACACTGCATTAATGTGGTCAGGGGAGGCCCCAGAGAGCAGGGGGTAGGTGTGGAGACACAGCCAGTGGGGGATGATCCATCAGGAGTGTTGGTTGACAGGGGTCTGGGCTCTCACACTCCATATTCAACCTCTCCAAATCTACTCATCCTGGGGCTCACAGGGGACAATACTTATTGCCTTATTGAGGTTCAGGCTGGCCATGAGGGAAACTGAGGCAGAATTCTTAGAATGGTGTCTGGGCTAAGTCTGATAGATAGCACTGATGTGGCCACGGATCCTGACCGAACTACTCATCTGCTGGGTGACTACGGGAAAAGTCTCTCAGCTTCTTTGAGCCCCTTTCATTCACCTCCAAGATGGGAACAAGGTTGCCTCAATGAGAGAATGATGCCATTCCAATTAGCTAGACACAGAGGGTGGAGGAAGGAGAGCAAAGGGTTCAAGTCTCCTCTCATTCCCAAGAGCCTCCAGTTCACCAGCAGCCACCGAATGCAAGCCACTGAGTAAGAGGTTTGTGTCCACTGTTGATAGCAATGGCAGGTGGACATGCTGTCGCCACTTTCAGAAAGAGGGTTGAGGCTACATGAGGTGAGGCACTTCACTCATGTTCCCATGGAGACAGTGGACTGGAACCCAGGCCCCCAGGCTGAGGCCCACCTCAGCCTCAGGAGAAAGGACTAGGCAATGGCAGGCAAGCTCCCCATGCAACCCTCAACTGAGCTGCGGCCCAAAAGAAGGCAGATGATTCTCCAGGTAAGGGAGGAAACAGGAAGGAAAAGATGACATTAGTTCATGTGGATCCAGAAGGACAGCACGAAGGCTCACTGTCCCAACGGCCGAGGACAGTCAATGCCTCGTACTGTATCTACAGCCACTGCATCCATCTCGGGTTGCTGTGGGACTCAAGCCAACCATTTAACTTTCCTGGTCTCTGCTCTGCCCAGGGAGGTCAATCTCCTCTGGCCCTAGGCCTCCCTCAGCCTTGGAGCCCTGGGAAAAGAGAAAAGTGAGTCTGGAAAGCTTCAGGCCCTTAGGCACCAAGCAGGTTCATTAGCCCTGCAGGCTTTAGCAGCCTGGGCTCAGGAAGCAATTTAAGCCTCAAGAATGAGATCAGGGAGCCAGCAGAGAAATCAGCTGCCATGATTCCAGTATTTCAGATCCCAGAGAGCCTAGAGAGGGAGAGCAAGCTGGCTGAGGTCACACAGCCAAGATGCAAATGAGGCTTCGGGCTGCATTCCCGGCCACAGAGGGGTCAACAGGGAGGATCTGCAACCAGGAAGGAGAGATGGGGCAACCAGGAGATATGGGGTGAGGGAAAGTCGAGGTGGGCAGGGGAGGACCAACGATAGACAGGAGCAGACCACCCACAGGGGCTCTGCTGCAACTCAGCCATTCCCCCTCATCCCTGCCAGGCAGGCTGACTCTGGCCTCCTTCTGGAGTTCCCCCAGGACCTGGCCTTTGCATACTCAGTTCCCATGCACCATCCAAGAGATTGTACCACATGGGGTCAGAACCTCAAGGGGTCACAGACTCCAGCCTCTCCCTGTAACTGCAGACACTGTCTCAGAAGCAAAGCATAAACAGGAAGGCAGGAAGCCCAGATCCACAGGCCGATGCTCCAGGCATGAACACCTCTGGCTGTCAAAGTCCTTACTGTATTTGAGCTGAACAGGACCCTGTGATAAGGACGGGCTGGGGCTCCCAGCTGTCTGATGTCCACTTGCTTCCCTTTCCCTGCCAATCTCACCCTTGCACCTTTCACCCCAGTGACCTGCATTCTAGTGTCAGGCATTTCCTGCAGGTCCCTCAAGCTGTGAGCTCAGGGTATTTGCATATGCCTCTCCTTCACAATCCGGCCTTGCCTTGGCCCTCTGGAGCCCCCAGGAGTCCAGCACCGGTTCCATTATGCCCATTTGGACACTCTTTGTCCATTTTCCCAGCCCACCCTCTGAGGATATCAAGTCCCTTTGCATCCCCACTACCAACAGTGAGGCGCTGGGATTCAGTGATCACGGAATCATCACAACAAAGTTGTGTGTGGACAGGAACTGGACCCCAGGTTCAAGGAATAAGCTGAAGAGAGGCCAGGGCTGGGGCTGAAGAGGTGGCTCAGGTGTTAGGAGCACTGGTTGCTCTGATGGAGGGTCAGTTCCCAGCACCCACACAGCGGTTCACAATTGTAACAGGAGATTCAAAGCCCTCTTCTGGCCTCCATGGGCACCAGGCATACACATGGTACCCAAACATACATGCAGAAAAAACAAAACAATCATACACATAAAAATAAACCAGGATGGAGGAGAGGGTGGGGCTCTAAGGGAAGTTGTTTCCCATCAGCATTCAGGCCATCTGGAGCCACCCACCTCTGCCCACTGGGCCAGGCATCCGTTTGCCTCCTGACCTTCCTGATGGCTGTTTGCCAGCTGGGGCCCACACCCCGCTGCCCAGGCTGAACTGGTTATGGTCTTGCCCTTCAGCTGCTGTGACTGAGCCTCGTTTATAGGATCTCAGGGCTATACTAGCTGGAGGCCTGCATGGGCCATGCAGCCTACAGGGTCTTTGTCAGATATAGGAGCCTCTGGGAGAAGAAATAATGGAGCCAAAGAACCAGAGGACAGTCTGAGCCTGAGTCCAATAGCAGGGAGCACACAAAGGCCAAGAACAGCTGCAGCCATCAACAGAGGCTCAGTTAGAGGAGCCACACCCCAGTCAAGCAGTCTGTCCTAAGGTTCTGGTCACTGAGACACTGCCACAGTAGACAAACAGATCAGTGGAATGGGACAGAACGGCGCAGTCTATTCGGTACACAGGTGAAAAGATACCTGATTTATGGCTTGGTGCACAGAGGAAAGAACCATTGTTTCAACGATTGGTGGGTCACTTGCTCTCCACACGGAAGAACAGCGATCTTGACCCTACCTCACAATACACACAGGACCAACCCCAAGAAAACAGCAGTGGAGCTCCAGCCATGAGGCTCCCTGCAACCAGAAAAACATAGCTGGAGGGGTGGCTCAGAGGTTAAAAGCACTTAATGCTCTTGCAGAGGACCCAGGCTTGGCTCCCAACACCCACATGATGGCTCACAAGCATCTGTAACTCTAGTTTCAGGGGATGCAATTCCTTCTTCCAGCCTCCACAGGCACTAAGCACATATGTGGTACACAGACACACATCCAGACAAAATACCGACTCACATAAAATAAAATAGCAATAAGACTAAAATGAGCAACAACAAAAACAGCACAATGTAAAAGAGAGCGTAATATAAAACATCCAGTAAACAGAAGGAAAAGTGTTGGACCTCACCAATCAGCAAGAAAGTACAAGTTAAAACCAGAGTATCCTACTAAGAGGGCTACCGCGTGACACCCTAGCTCACACGTGTCCCGAGCACAGGCTGGGTTTGAGGCTCAGTAGCACAGTAACAGGCTGGCATGTGTGAAGCCCTGGATTCCATCCTCAAAAACAAAACAACGAAACTCCAAGTGGAGCTCTGACACCCGGCGGGGGTGGACATCTGCACAGCCACTCTGCAAAGCTGCTTGGGTCCCTGCTGCGTCAGAGCAACACATACTCCATTGTTTAGTTGTTCAGTCTGAGACTGTATCAACTGTAGCTCACAGATTCAGTGAAACACAAGAATGTTTAGCACAGATTTCTTTTTAAAGATTGTTTTTAAAGCCGTGAACTCCTGATCCTCCTCCTTCTACTGCTCAACTGCAAGAATCCCAGTCATGTTAAACCGAGAGCTAGCACAGTAGAATCTGGTATGTTGGAAATCAGAAACTATCCAAGGACTATCAATAAAGGACTGGGTGAGGGGTTTTGTTGTTGTTATCTGTCCAAATAATAGAAAACAAACTCATGGTTGTACTCAGTCCCACAGATGGAGCTCACAGGCATGGCATTAAACAACAGGGGCATCACTACACGGTTTCATTACATCAAATTGAAAGGCAGGACCAGATTGCCCTGATACGGAGGCCAGAAAGGAAAGCTACAGGCAAACTGGGGAGGAGGCTCAGAGGTTAAGGGCAACTTCTGTTCTCTCAGGGGACCTGAGTTCTATTCCCAGCACCCACATGGGGGTTCATAACCATTTCAGCTGCAGGGGATCTGATGCCCTCTTTTGGCCTCTTCAAGTACTGCACTCAGATGTACATACCGACACACATACACATACATAAAAAGAAAAAAGAAAGTTACAGGTCAGAAGTTCCTGAACACAGAAATTCTGGAGTTCCAGCAACAGAGTCAGTTACGACGATGTGGGTTTATATACTGCAGGAAAGCCTCGGCAAATGACTAGGAACAGAACTCTGAAGCTCAATGTGATCCAGTGGCTAGGAAAAAGGTTGGTCAGTAGTAACAGTAGTGGAGCTGGGTGTGACAGTTCCTATTTATGATCCTAACCCTTGAAATACTGAGGTAGGAGGATTAACGAGAGTCCAAGGCCAGTGAGATGCTGTCTACAAAGATAGATGGAAACAATACAATTCTCTTGTTAGGTGTAAGGAAAACATTTAAGAACACTCAGCATCCTTTGAAGATAAAACCCCAACAAATCAGATAGAGAAGAAATGCTCAGAATTAAATAGCAAAATAAAGAACATGAAAGAGGAGGGTAACACGCAAAACTCAGTTGTGTTTCTAGGCTAACAACAAACTACCCAAAAATGAAACTGAGACAATATCATTCACAGCAGCTACAGAAAGAAAACAAAGCAAAATGCTTAGACATAAATGGAATCAGGGAGGCGAAAATCCTTCACAGTAAAACTATAAAAGAACAAGAAAAATGAAGAAGGACACAAATAAATGTTAGATATCCCGTGCTTATTCACTGAAAGAAATAAGGTTGAAGCAATACTACCCTGCAATTGAAATTACGCAATCCTCAGCATAATTCCGAAGACCTCTTCACAGAAAGAAAAACAGAACCCTAAAACTCATAGGAAAATCACAAATGATCCTTGAATAGCCTAAGTAATTTTGAGCAAAAAGGACAAAGCTAGAGATATCACATCATTTGCTGGTTTAAAAAAAAAAAACTACAGGGGCTGGAATATAGCTTAGTTGGTAAAGTGCTTGACTAACATGCATAACATCCCAAGAGTGGTGGTCCTCACTAGAATCCCAGCTCTCTGCACAGAGGCAAGAGAATCAGGAGTTAAAACTCAGTCTTGCTTACACAGCAAATTTGAGGCAAGCCTGTGCTACCTAAGATTGTGTCTCAATAAACAAACAAACAAATCTCCCACTAAAGGAATTAAGCTGGGTGTGAGGTGCATTCCTGTAATTCCAGCAATAATGAGACAGAGGTGCATTCTAGGAGTTTAAGGCCAGCCGTGGCTACATGAGATCCTCTGTGTGTGTGTGTGTGTGTGTGTGTGTGTGTGTGGTCTAGTTAGGGTTTTTATTGCTGTGACAAAACAACATGATCAAAAAGCAAATAGGGGAGGAAAGGGTTTATTCGGCTTACGCCTCTACATGACAGTCCATCACTGAAGGAAGTCAGGACAGGAACTTAAACAGGGCAGAAACCTGGAGGCAGGAGCTGATGCAGAGGCCATGGAGGGGTGCTGCTTACTGACTTGCTCCCCATGGCTTGCTCAGCCTGCTTTCTTTTTTTTTTTTTTGGTTTTTCGAGACAGGGTTTCTCTGAATATCTCTGGCTGTCCTGGACTCGCTTTGTAGACCAGGCTGGCCTCGAACTCACAAAGATCCGCCTGCCTCTGCCTCCCAAGTGCTGGGATTAAAGGCGTGCGCCACCACCGCCCGGCTCAGCCTGCTTTCTTATAAAACCAGGATCACCAGCCTAGGGATGGCACCACTCGTAATGGGCTTGGCCCTCCCCACATCAATCACTGACTAAGAAAATGCCCTACAGTCAGATCTTATAGAGGCAGTTTCTCAATTGAGGTTCCCTCTTTTCAGATGACTCTTGCTTGGTTCAGGGTAACATAAAAGTAGCCAACACACACACAAAGCAGAACTGTGATCATCAAAACAGCCTGGCCCTTGGAGCATGAGACCAGGAACAAAGAAAAGTACAGAAGATTAGATACATGTTTAAAGTTCATTGATTTTCATCAAAGGTCTCAACTCACCCAGTGGGAAAAGGGACTGGACTCCAGTTAAGGGGGTGGGAACAGGGAAACTCACATGTAACAGAATATAATTACACCCTAATTTCACACATGCAAAATACAGCTCAAATGTATTAAGGATGAGAAACTATAAAACATGAAACTACCAGAGGAAAAAGGGGAAACTCCATGACACTGGTCTGGGCAATTATTTCTTTTTTATACAACCCCAAAGGCAAAAGTCAACAAACAGACTGACATCAAACTAGAAAGCTTCTACACAGCAAAGGAAGCGGTCCATGGAGCGAAGACAGCCCACAGAATGTAAAGCCTGCTTCTGATAAGAGACGAATTTCTGACATAATAAGGAATTCCTGCAACTAAACAGCCACATAGCAGACACTCGACTGGAAAGACCTAAACAGATGTTTCTCAGAAAATAAATATGAACAGCCTTTGGGTATATGAGTAACAGTTCAACATCAGTAACCATCAAGAGGAACAAAAAAATCAAAACCCAAAAGACATGCTCTCTCACACCTGGTAGAGTCCTTTAAGACTGGGTGAGAGGATGTGGGAAAAAGAGACCCTTGCAGCTAATGGGCGGCAGCAAATGTGCTTTGTACCTATAATCCTAGCACTAGGGAGGTCAAGGCAGGAAGACCATGAGTTCTAGGCCAGCCTTGGCTATATAATAAAGCCCTGTCAGACTCACAAAACAGTCTAAGACTAACAAACTAGCTTGGGCCAGCAACCCCACTTCTGGGTCCATTTCTGAGGAAATAAAAGCATCATGGCGACGAGATGTCCGCATACCATGCCCATTACAGCAGCATTCACCCAGCAATGGGGACAACCTAAGTGTCCATCAACAGACCAATGGGTAAGGAATGGTGGACTAGGGGCTGGGGCGCAGCTCGGTTGGTAGAGTGCTCATTTTCTGTGACTCTCAGAGGTATTTTGTGAAGTGGGCATGGTGGTGTATTCCTGAATCCCCAATGCTAGGAAAAGAGGCAGGAAGGAGGTTCAAGGCCAGACTCTTTTATGCAGGGAACTCAAGCCAATCTCGGCTACATGAGACCTTGTTTGAAAAAGCCAAAACAAGGACCAGTGAGATAGCTCAGTATAAAGTGCCTTGTTACCCAAGTTCAAGGCCCAGAACCCACACAGAGGGAGAGAGGGAGAGAAGGAGGGAGAGCTGACGTCACAGAGTTACCCTCTGACCTCCACACCCTTGCTGTGCGATTCCCCCCACTCCCACACACTAACAATAACAAAACAAATATTAACGAATTTTTGAAAAGCAGGTGTAACTCACCTCTAATGACTACTGTGTCCATTAGCTTTCTGTTGCTGTGATAAACACTTAAGATAAGCAACTTCTAAAGAGAAATCTAAGTGGTCTCAACCCATATTCAGGCCTCTAGTGTGGGGCTGGAAAGCAGTGTTGGTGACCTCGAGGTGAGGCAGAACCTTGAAATCCATGACTTTGAAGTGAATGCTGGAGGAAAAATCGTTATTCCTCTTCAAGAGCACACCCTTGGTGACCGAGGACAGCCCCTCTCTCCAAAGGTTTCCTGTCACTTATGCCCTCAGCCTTTGAGGAACATTCCAGACCCAAACTATGGCTCTATTTTTGCTTTCCAGTCAGGTGTACTCAGAACTACTCACCCCCAAGGTAATCCAGGTAAAGTGGGGCCCAGGGTGGCTGGTGGGGCAGGGCGGGGCGTGTGTACTGTGGCTAGTGCTTCCAAAGGGGCGGGTCAAGTTGCAGGGCGGGGAGTGTGCTGGTTACTCTTTGAAATGAAGCATGATGCTATGGGATATGTCTCCATGTTAGAGCATGTGGCTAGCATGTATCCCCAGCACTGTGGGCGGGGGGTGGGGTGGGGGGTGGAGCAAGCCCCACTTTAATTATATCCTTAGTATATCTATCTCTTTGTCCTGCCAAAGCTGTAGTCTGCCCCCCCACCACCTCCAGCTCTCTCTATACTGAGGAAGGGACAATGGGTGGATGGGGTTGAAGCAAGTGTGAAGGGAAAGCTGGACTCAGGCCATCCAGGCTTCCAGGCTCCTGGCTGTAGAGACTTCTGGCTGTGGAGCTGAGGCAGCCAGGCCCAAATGAGTCACCCAGCCAATACCAGGCAGGCTGGCATCCACACTGGGAAATCCTGTCCTTCTTCCCTTCTCCTTATCATTTTTGTCAGTGTCCAATCCCCTCCCCACCCATCAATAGTGAGCTTCTGACACACCACCATCAAGTTGCCCCTGCCCTCCCCCCAAGGCCAGAGGGCAGGGGGAGCACATGGAGCACAGAGTCTGAGATAGCCCTAAGGGATGGAGGTCCAGGAAGCTTGGATGCCTCTACATATAAACAGAGTGAGAAAAAAAATTCTTTCTTGGCTCTGTGTGGCCCTGAGTCATAGGCCTAACCCCACAGCTGTTCTTCATTTGGGACTTAGGTCCTGCTGAAGGTGTCATAAGCAGGCAAGAGCTGGCGGGCCTCTGTAAGCAGGAGAATGCTGGAGGTGGGATGGGGGGATGGGTACCTCAGCCCCTGGGGCCCTGTGGGCCATGGGCAGGGACAGGAAGAAACTGAAAATGTGGACAAAAACAAAAGGAGAGGCTTCCTGTACAGGCTCTGCCTTGGTGACTAGCTTGCCACTGTTTGAGTTTTCAAAGACTTTAGTCTCCAGGAAAGGCCTTAGCCTGGGCAACACAGGACAGAGGGTCACCCTTCCACACCTCACAGCCAGGACCATATGTGATGGAGAAGACATTGAAACAGGGGTGGGGTGGGGGTGGGGCAGATGTGCATGTATTCCCAGCAAAGGACTGTATCCTACCAGGGTGGGGTGGGGACAGGATACAGGCGCCACACACCCCCCTGCCCCACCAATAGGACAGACAGACAATCTGAGGAAAGAGGCTGTTCTAGTCATGTGACCCCAGACACTCCTGCCCTCTCTAGCTTGCAGGTTCTTACCACAGATGGTGAGGTAGAGAACACCTTGATACTTGATTTCAAAATCTGATAGGTCTGTCACCAGGACAGCCACTCCTCCCCGCTTGCCTCGCCCCCTTTGCATGGGCAGGCTGTGACCCTAATTCTACCTCCTTTTAAAATTGAGAGTTTGAAACCCAATGAGTAATGGTACCCGGTTCTCAGATGGGAGAAACTGAGGGGTCCTTTCTCAACGCCAATTCCTAAACAGCTTTAGAAACAGACTGGGCAGTTTCCACTGCCCAGAGGGAAGAGGAGTGTCCATTCAGGGCAGAGGCAGGACCCTGTCCTGTGTCAGAGCCTGGTTCTGCCTAGCCCACCACCTTGTTCCCAGGGAACCTGCTGTGTGCCTGGCCAAGTGAGCAGCAGGAGTTGGACAAAGCTGAGCCCCAGAGGTCAGCTGGTGGAGAGAGACAGAGACCCCAGGAGGGCCAAGAAGTATGCTCTTGGGGAGGGGACACACTGTGTGGACAAGGGCTTCAGAAAGGTGGGAGGGCAAGAAGGAGGAGAAAAGAGCATGCTGGGAGGAAGAAACCAGTTAGGCCAGGCTAGAGGGACAGGGTATAGGGGAAAAGGAAGAGCAAGTAAGGAGCAAGAAAGTAGGAGCAAGTAAGCCTGGAAAGCCAGGCTCAGGACTTAGAAAATAACTTACAAGGAAGCTGAAGTGAAAAGGAGGCCGCGGGCACACACAAGACTCACACCAGGAGACCCAGCTGCACTGGGAGCACCGGACATGCCATGGTGTTGGCTGTGGGAATGGAAAGCAGGCCATGGCCCTCAGGCCAGTGTGCTCTGGGGTCAGCTGGGCTCCTTTGGGGACTTCAGATTTCTTAGGGTGACAGACCAGGTAGCAAGGTGAGTGGCATGTTGACACTTCCGAACCCTGTGCACTGCTCTGAGCTGACTGCCGTGTTTGCCCACAGCAGCCTTGGATGCCAGTGTCCCCGCCCCATGCCCAGGTAGAGACAAACAGGAGCTCAGGAGACCAAGTCAGGCCTAAAATGGCCCACTCCTACAACAAGGAGTAAGGACCAGGAAGGGCCAAGCAGCTCACCTCTCGGAACCAAAGCTCAAACCTGCCCCCTCACCCTCACACCTATTCCCACCCAGCAGACCTTAGTATTGTCATAGACTTTTGGTTTTCTTTCTTTTTTTTTCTTTTTTCATTTTCTTTCATGCACTAGCTTTACTGAATAGCACAATCCTAGCAGAATTGGATCCAGTCACCAGAGTGATGGCAGGGACATGGTGAGACAGTCCTCTCTTCTAATATCTGTAGGTGCTGGTTCCCATTGACTCAAGCTGGGCACCAGAGTCAGAGACAAAGCAGCCCAAGTCTGTCCAAAGGGAAACAGGCAGAGGACACATTCAGCTAGTAAGAGTGGCTTCATGAGCTCTCCAGAACCTTGACTAGGGAAACCAGCCATTGTAGTCAGAGTTTGTGGTGTGTGTGGGCTCTGTGAGTGAGTGGGGGGCAGTTCTGCAAAAACACTATAACAGGTTTCTTCCCCTGGGCTGATGACTCCCAGAAACATCTATATCGGAATCCTTAGCTCCTGTAGGCCTCATGTAGTACTCAAGGCTTGAGGATGGATAAGGAGAGGACCCTGGATGGGTCCTAATAGTAATTGTAAATGTCCTTATAAGAAAGAAGCAGGGGATGGGCACATGACTCTGTGGCAGAGTATCTGATAGCATGGATAAGACTCTGGGGTCTTTCCTCACCATTGGCATGAATGAATGAATGAATGAATGAATGAATGAATGAACAAAGCCACGTGAGGCTATACAGGCTGGTGTCCCTAGCACTTTGGAGGCAGAGGTATGAAGATGAGGAGTTCAAGGTCTAAAGCTATTCTGAGCTACAGGAGGAGCCAACAAGACTGTTCATCAGGTAACAGTGCCTGTTGCCCAGATCTAATGAACCGAGTTCCATCCCCTACTGCCCATGTAAAGAAGGGGTAAAACAACTGCACATAACTGTCCTCTGGCCTCTACTCACCAGCCACGGCACGTGCACAGCCAGACACAAACCTCGTGCACACACAGTAATACATAAAACTTAAAATAAATAGACAGAAAGATAGGGAGGCACAGAGAGGCCTGAGTACAGAAGAGGAAATGGAATGAGACGATGGAGTAGAAACTGGGATGACTCAGAAGCGAGGAATGTCAGCAGCCCCACAAGAGCTGGAGAAGAGTCTCCCCTGGAGCCTCGAGAAGGATCTAGCCTGCATTTTAGCCCCACAAAACTCATCTCAGACTTCTGACATTCCCGACCAGAGGAGGGTGATTCCACACTGTTTGAAGCCACCAACTTTTCAGCCTTTTCGGTTCAGCAGGGATGAGGAAAAACATTTCTGAGGAACAGGGGACAAGGTGAGTGATGAGCCCATCTGCTCCTCCTGCTCAGAGAAGGATGACACT
The DNA here is from genome assembly GCA_907164525.1 of Lophiomys imhausi. Classification (NCBI taxonomy): domain Eukaryota; kingdom Metazoa; phylum Chordata; class Mammalia; order Rodentia; family Muridae; genus Lophiomys; species Lophiomys imhausi. Next base: position 23,909,306 of record CAJQZJ010001826.1, on the reverse strand, counting down.
ACAGTTTAAACTGTCCCTAGGGTAACACCAAGTCCCCTATTACAGTTACTAGTGAGAAGTCATGGAGTCCTACCTCACCCTGACAGGCAGAAGTCACCCGGTGGAGGCAAGAGGGTTCCGGGCAGGGAATGGCTGGGCAGGGGTGGTCATATGAGCAGCCTCTCAGCCCTTGTTCCACACCTGATAGTGACGGGAAACTGGGTGCCCATGAACAGGCTGGTGCCCATGAACAGGCTGGTGCCCATGAACAAGCTGGTGCCCTGGTGCCTATGAACAGGCTGAGGTCTGTTCTGGTTACTGGCACCTTCTATACCTGACCATGTGCCCTGCTAAGACATAAAATCACATGATACATCCAAAGGCCAGCCTACTCTCACAGCCAACTCTGGGAAACCTGGGGTCTCAAGGACAATGGTCCCAAAAATGACAAGGTGTGATAACTCAGCTCTCACTAGTCAGCAAAAACACATTCTACACCCTTATATCCAAACTCGAGAATGGGCTGCATGAGGTCCAAGTTGGTACCCCAAAGGCATGTGACCCATTTTGCCTCTAGTGAGCAAGGAAAGACAGGGCCTGAGGCCTAAAGGAAGCTGGTTCCACCTGGTCTGAGGCAATCCCAGAGTGGCACCACTACCTAGAGGAGAGGCTACTGAGGTGGAGGCCTTGAAGGCCAAGCCTGGGGACCTCAGGGAACTGTAGGAAAGCAAGGATTGAAAAGGCAAAGGAAATGTCTGGAGGACCTGGGTGGTTGGAAGGGGCCCCCTCAGGCACTGAGAGATAGGAGAGAAGAGGACTCAATCAATAAGAACAGTTATAGATAGCCCAGCAGTGGGTACCCAGCCTACAGAGCTACTTGGAGCTATGACAGACCTGCTGTCTGGAACTGGGGACAGCCAGGGCTCGTACCTATGAGCCCCTTGTAAGACATATGTAGGGCCCCTCAGCTGCCCTACCCCTGATTCTTCCCAGGGCATAAGGGAGTCTGGGGTGGCCAGGGGACTTGACCAGCCTGACAGAGAACAGTAAGCAGGGGACTTACAGTATCAGCAGGTCTTCTCACTAATTAAAGCCAAGAGGGGCTCCCACTATAGTAAAATTCTGCCCCCCCCACTGTTGTCCAGTCCTCTTGCCTAAAAATGACCCTCTCTTTACTCAGTGAAGGGACTCAGTGATAATGGCTGTCAACTGGCCACCAAACACCTCATAGTAAAGTACTGAGTGGCCAGATCTAATGTTGTGATCACCATCCCTATGTCTCTGTGATAAGGCAGCGTTTAGCTTCACTCCACACACCAGGGCAAACTGAGCCATGGGAAAATCTCTCTGCTTCAAAGGCACAGGCAAGCTGGAAGACAAGGAGCCAGTCTTGAGGAGAAAGAAGACAGGACCTTCAGGCAAGAGGGTGGTAGAGAGTGACCTCCCAGTGCCCTCTGAGGGGCCAAGGAAGGTCTTCTTTTGGGGGAGACCAGATCCCAGTGCCATCCTAAGAGCATTCTGGGAAAGCAGGGTAGACTAAGGCAGAGACAGCACAGGCTTCTGAGAAGCCCACAGATGTCCCACCGAAAGCCACATGCTTCCTGCCACCGGTGCCCAATCCCCACCTCATCTGGTCCCGATCTGAGGCAGCCATCTGCTCTTTCCCTGCAATGGGACCTGTGAGGCTTCCCCTGAACCTCCCCACTCTTGTTCTGAGAGCCCCAACAGATCCCCCCTTCTCCTGCCACACCTAGCTGGATTGGGAGGAGAACAGAGAGGAAGTAGGGAACTCTCCCTGCTGTAACCTCTACAGCAACCTCTCCCCTGGGGTTGGCTCCCCAAAGATGGCTCTTGTCAGACACACCCACCTTCCAGACTGGCATTCAGCTTCACACCTCTGTGCTTTGTCCACGCTCATCACTGGCCTGACTGCTTTATGGTTTGAACTCTAAAGTCCTTTCTTCATCTTGTTGAACCTCTCTCAATCACTGTTTGGAGGAACTATCAGCTCCCAGGCATCGATGGCCCCTGCCTGGTGCTTGACTGTGCCTTATTCTCAACATTCAAGCCAGGGCTCATCTCTTGGCCCACCAGCCTCTCAGTGGAAAGAGAAACCTCTCAGGGTGGACTCCACCCAGGCTTCAGCTCTGACCCAGCCTGGGGCATCAGCAGCAGATGGTCTTACCATACCCCACCCCTCTGGTCGTCTTCACCTCCACCCAGGACACTAAGCTTGTAGGAAGGATCCTGAGAGGTCTCAACTGTCCCTTGCAAGGTAGAGAGCTTCCCAGGAAGATCTCCCTGTCTCCCTTAACACTTAGCTGCCCTCGGCATCATCAGTGACTGAATACTTCATCCTCTGGCACAGAGGAGATCATGGCTTGAGCCTTGGGGATATGGGTGCTAGTTCTGACTGGGTCACCTTAGAAGGAGGCTGGCTTCCCTTCTGTGGCTGCAGGTCATCTGTGTGAAGTCTGGGGCTGACTCTCACCACGGGAAAGGCTGCCAGGGAAAAATTTAGCACCTGTTAATGATCTCAGTCCTACTCCACTTCAGCCCCCTAGGAATACCTTTCCTACACCCTCAATCCTGAGAGCTGGAGGTGAGAACCAGGAGAGTCTCAGAGAAAAGCCAGTCGCTGCCAGACCCGCCCTACTCCCAGCACCCCACACCCCAGCCCTGCAAGCAGCAAGAGAGGCCCCCATTCAACCAGGGGACTATGAACAAGATCATACATATGGGATCTTTGGACTCATGCCTTCTCCAAGCCATGGGATGGGGGCACCTAGAAAGGTTAGAAGGCTGAACGGGTTGAGGGGCACAGAGGTGGGAGCTAGGAAAGGGGACTTGCAAGGAAGATTAGAGAGTCAAGTCCAGTAATAAGCACACCCTCGCGCATCTGCACTGGGAACACAGCCTCAGAACACCCAGGTGGAGGCGTGGGAGGCCCCTCAGCCAGGGCTGCGGGTGGAGGTGGGGATAAGTGCAGGGACCCTGGAGGACCTTCGGGAGAGGGCCTCCGCCTTCCAGGCCTGCAGGCCAGCGCTCAGTTCCCAACCCTGAATCCAGGGGATGTACAACCCCTGCTTGGGTTCATGCTCCGGAGGCACGCAGTGGTCCGCGCTGCACCTGCTCACACACACACCCAAACCCACACTAAGGCGCGCTCGCACACGCCTCCCTCCGCGCAGCGCCTCCTACCTGCCGCGTCGCCGCAGCTGGAGCCGGACTCCCGGGATGCAGGGCACAGTGCAGGCACTGGAGCGGAGGTTGAACCAGCCTGGGACTCTGCGGGAAGATGCTGTCCCGGTGGCCCGCGTGGAGCTTGGACCCCGGGGCTTCGGTCTGTCCCGCCCCGCCTCGCAGGCACCTCCCATTAGAGGCCAGAGGCGTGGTCTCGCGAGGGGGAGGGGGGGCAGCTGAGTGCGCATGCGAGTTGGAGAGGGCGTGTCTTCCAGAGGCGGCCCGGTAGTGCTGTCTAGGAAGTGGGAGGGTGGCCCTTGCCCCAGCGCTCCCTCCTTCCCACCCCAGTACCGACCACGGTAGGAGAGCATCCCAAGGCGCTGGCTGCCCTGCTCAGCCTTGGCCCTGGGAAGACCTGCATGCCTCACCATCACCTGGCAGAGGATGTTGACTGACAGGGACTCAGCCAGGACCAAGGCAGGGCAGCTGCGACTGGGAGGACCCAATAAGACAAGAAACCCTCCCTTTCCATCTCTATATTCACACCTACTCCCAAGATTTTGGCTAGAGAAGAGGAATGTAGGACAGTGAGGTGCCCAGTTAAGGAAAGCTGGCCCTGTTCTGTCCCATCCTGTCTTGTCTTGGGCATTTATCTATGCTGAGTGTAGACTGAAGCAGCAGGGCCCAGGTTTGAGGCTCTCTGACTGGCCTTCAGACTGCCCTGAAGCATACCAAGCCCGGGTTTCTTACTCTATAAAATCGCAACTGTAATCCACACTCATGCCAGGCTGTTTAGGAAATACCATAGGGATTTATGGATGGCCATACCTAGCCAACAGTAGGCCGGGCATGGCACCGTGTGGCACCTTAAGGCCACAGAGACAACACTTGTCTGACCTGGTTGTCCTGATTGCCGCTGGCCCACTCACCCCTCCAGTAACCTAGTCTCTGTTAATGATTACCTCAGCCTCTCAGTCACCCTGCCTTCTGCCTTGCCTCTGTCCTTGGCCAGCTCAGTGTAGCTCCGTCTGCTTACCTGACTGACCAAATAGAGTTTTCAAGTATGTTGCTTTCCCCCACCACCCAAGCACAATGCTCCAAGACTGTACCAGGTTTTACCCTCCCATTCCCCTAGCCCTGGTCTATGGCTGGCATTGGGCTGAAAGCCTGCCAGGCTTATCTGGGGTTTTGTTTTATGTTCTTTCCTTCTCCACAGAAAAGCTCTTCCACTGACTCCACACAGCCTCAGCACGTCTCTGCACAGAAGCTCTTGGTCAACAAAGCAGATCTAGATCCAGGCCCCAGTCCACCAGTTACTGGGCAAGTTCTTTATCCTTTCATGGTCTCAGTTTCCTTGTCTGTAAAATGGGCTTTCTAGGAGAAGCACATGGCGACTGGGGACAAAAAGCCAAAGGCTTCAGTCCAGGCCCTCGAGCAGGGAAGTAGGCAGCATCCCCTCTGGTAGGCAACTCTCATATCTTCCGAGAAAGAACAGGGGTCATGTCTGGAAAAGAGTGTGTTCTTCAGCCCACAAAGCCATGGCATCCAGAGAATGCTCTGGCTCCCTTCTAATGCTCAGAGTATGAAGCTGGGATATGGGTATCATGGGTCAGTTGCATTCACGGGCTCTGCCTTGACTCCTCAGCTGTGTGACTTTGGACAGAAGACCAACGGCACTGCAGAACCCACATAGGAGCATCCACACTGCAGAGATGGAGGTTGACGGGCTTGAGGGCCTCTAGCCTTTACTGTCATGTAGCCCAATGTGCTCATTTTGTAAAGATACGTGTCTGCAACAGCAGAGACACATACTCTGTAACATACTGATTAGTCCTAGATGCCTGGAGGCCGGCCTCAGAGCCCATCTCTGGCAGCTTCCACCTTCCTGACAGATGAAGCAAGAAACCTAGAGAGACAGTGGCCTGTTGAAGGCACCTAGCCTGATGGAGGGAATGGTGGCTCTGATCTTTGGGGAGCAGGAGATCAAGAGATGCCAGGAAGAGCCAGGCTGCCTAACAAGGTTTTCTGAGAGGTAGATGATGCATCTTTGCCAATGTGTTGGCCCCAGGACCCTGCCAATTGGTTTTTTATAAGCTTAGTCATCTAATGGTGCCATTACAAAGCCTGATGGGTAGGTGTTTTCCCATTAAGTTCTCACAGTTATTAGCCTCACTTAGCCAGTGACAGACCTAAACCTCAGGGAGATGCCCCCAGGTCACAAAATTAGAAAACAACAGAACTAGGATCCAGACCTAGCTGACTCTATCCAGTCTTGTGTTGGTCTCTCTTCCTCCTCCTCCCCTTCTGGACTTCAGGGAAAGGTCATCTCTGTAGGCACCTTGACCTGCTGCCCAACCTCCACTTGAATTCCCTTGTAACTGGGAACTCATTCCTTCCAGGAATAGATAGCCCTGGTCCTTCTACTTGTCAGAATCTTTTATATCCCAAACCACTCCACAGAGCTCTACATCTCTCACCAATGCCCAGGAACAGAGTTGTCTCTGGATAGGTCAGAAAGCCCACTGATAGTGTCCCCATGTGTAACAGTGTTACAATGTTTCCCAGGTGAAACTAACAATGATCTTTTTTCTTTTTTTCTTCTTTCTTTTTTAAAAATCATTTTGGCTGGCCTTGAACTGTCAAGGTTAAATGATTCTCCTATCTCTGCCTACTGAGTTCCAGGGACTAGAGATGTTGTGTTTGGAAGGGAAATGTCCCCACACAGGCTCATGTGCTTGAACACTCGGTCTCCAGCTGATGGTGCTGTTTTGGAAGTTTGTAGAATTTTCAGGTGAAGCCTCAAAGGAGAAAGTAGGTCATTTGAAGAAAGCCTTGAGATTTTACAACCCAGCCCTACTTCCTGTCTACTTTGTACTTCCTAACTGTGGACTCAGTGTGACTGGCCATCTCGTGATCCTGTCATCATGCCTTCCCATCAGGATGGACTACTTTCTCAAAGTAAAGTCAAAAAAACACTTCTCTAAATAGCATCTTGTTATAGCATGATAAAAATCACTAATACAGAAAATTGGTAACACGAGTGGGGTTTTTGTTACAATAAACCTGACTAGGTGGTTCTTAGGTCATCTGAATTGTTTTGTGGGAGGAATGTGGAAGAACTTGGGGCTATGGACTAGAGAATTCCCTAGAAAGTTGTAAATGGAACATTCTGATGGGAGTTTGGAGAACAAAAAGCCAAGGGAACTGTCTACAATGGAGGCCCAGCTCATAAGGTTTCAAAGGGGAATTATGACTCTTAACAGGAATTGGGTTAGAAGTCATTTGTATTACATTCCAGTTAAGAATCTGAGTGCATTCTGTCCATGTTCTAGACATCAAGTGAAACCAAGTTTAAAAAAAAAAATAGTGGACTAATGTGTTTGGTAGAAGAACTTCCAAGACAAGATATAACAGTCGTCAGGCTCTGTCTTGAGTACTGCCCATTGCTCTTATCCAGGTCTACAGGCATAGGAGAAACAGTGGAGTAGAAAGATATGAAAATGTGTAGTTTAGTGGGGGAGGGAGAACTTAAAGTTGCAGACAAGACAGATACAAGAACAGTTGAAAGGATTATCCCCATTATAAAGAAAGCCTAGTGCAGGGCCCTGGGATGATTAAAAAAAATACTCTGAAGGCAACACTTTACTCATCAAAAGCTCCATCTTATGAAAATAAAAATTCATTTAAAAAGAGAGAAACTGAACTGAGAATGCTGAAGAAGGGTCTTCTAGTTTGCCTCCTTGTTGCTCTGATAAAAACCACAACCAAAGGCAGCTTGGAGTGGAAACGGTTTATTTCATCTTACACTTCTAGGCCATAATTCATCACTGAGGGAAGTCAGGGCAGTAACCTAGAGGCAGGAACTTAAGCAGAGACCATGGACAACTATTGCTTACTGGCTTGTCTCCTGCTTCTGCTCAGTTAACTTGTACAACACAGGACCAACTGCCCAGGTGTGACACCGCCCATAGCGGGGTAGGATCTCCTCCATCATTTTAGCAATCAAACAATGCCCCACAGAGATACCCATGGGCAAATCTGATGGCATCAATTCTTCAATTGATGTTACCTCCTCCCAGATGTGTCAAGGTGACAACCAAGATTAGCCATCATAAGGGGCTCTCTGCTAAAAAGAGACAAACAAGCAAAACTCAACTGTCTAAGAAAGTATCTTCTCAGATTAAGCTAGCAAGATATACAGAAGCCACTACAACTTTGGCCCACAGGGAGAAAGCTATATTCTGAGCTGAAAGCACAACTTGGCAATGTTGTCCACATGGTACTAGATTTTTCAGGCATGGGGACAGAGTGAGGGAGTCATGGAGGTTTGGACCAAGGTTCCAAAGGTCACTGGGGCCAGGCTATGTGTGTCAGCTTCTCTGTGAGGAAGTCCTAAGGGTCCTTGGCATGAAGCTGGAAATGTGAAGTTTATGTTGTAACAGAGGCTGTAGGATATTGGAGATGCCAGGACATGGGACATCCACCAAGGAAAGGTGCAGGGATGAAATAAATGAAGCCAACCCAAGAGAGAGGCTGTGTGTGTGTTGCAGGTAGCAGAACTGGAGATGCAGCCTACCCAAGTTATTTGGAGCCCAGATGACTCAATCAAGAGCCCCAGATACCAGACATGGAGCTGCAGTCTTTGGTATTGTCCCTGATGGGTTTTGGTTTGGCTTTGGTCTGATATTTCCTCCCTTTTGGAGATGGAGATTTTACTTTATACTATTGTATGTTGGAAATATGTTGTTGTTATACAGAGGCTCATAGTTAAGAGACAACCTCAAATCTCAGAAGAGATCTTGTACTTTTGAACACTGCTGGGACTGTTAAAGATCACGGGGACTAGCCGGGCAGTAGTGGCACACGCCTTTAATCCCAGCACTTGGGAGGCAGAGGCAGGTGGAGCTTTGTGAGTTCGAGGCCAGCCTGGTCTACAAAGTGAGTCCAGGACAGCCAAGGATACACAGAGAAACCCTGTCTCGAAAAACAAACAAAAAAAAAAAGATCACGGGGACTTTTTGAAATCGGAATAAGTATGTTTTGCCTCATGAGATGGCCATGAGCTTTGAGGGACCAGAAGTAGAATGCTGTGTTTTAAGTGTGAAATAGCCCTCATTGGTGCCTGTGTTTGAACCCTTGATCCACAGCTGATGGTGTTGTTTTGGAAGCTTGTAGGACCTTTGGGAAGTAAAGCCTCACTAGAGGAAGTGGATCACTGAGGGTGGGGTTTGAGGTTTTATAGCCTGATAGGTTTCATTTCCTGTCCACTCTCTGCTTCTTGATACTCTGGATATAGTATGCCCAGTCACCTCACACTCCTACCACCTTCCCTTCCATCCATGATGGCCTGTATCTCATCTTAAACCATAAACCAATATCAACCCTTCCTCCCTGAAGTTACTTCTTGTCAGGTATTTGCAGTAATGAGAATAGTAATAATGGTGCATTACTGTGCCGGAACTAACTGGTACATTTTTAATCCCAGCAACCAAATTGCCAAGCTATTATTGAAGAGGGATGAGGAGATGACTTGGTGCATAAAGCATTTGCTGAGCAAATATGAGGACTTTGGTTCAGATCTCAGAACCTGTGTGAAGTTAGATGCAACAGTGTGCACCTGTAATCTCAATCTCAGTACTCTTTTTTTTTTAATTTTTTTGAGACAAGTTTTCTCTGTGTGCAGCCCTTGCTGTCCTGGACTCACTTTGTAGATCAGGCTCAGAACAAACTCAGAGATCTGCCTGCCTCTGCGTCCCAAGTGCTGGGATTAAAGGTGTGCGCCACCACGCCCAGCTAATCTCAGTACTCTTACAGTGAGATGAGGAATGGAGGCAGGAGGATTCCCAGAAGATTGCAGGTCAGTCAGCCTGCAGTACAGTGATAATCAATGGGAGGCACTGTCTCAAACAAGGGTGAAGATGAGGACCTCTACACACATGCCACAGCATGTACACGGCCCACCAATCATATGGCATGCATTTACATATACTAAAATCAAAAATAAACCTGCAGAGAGCCCTTCAACATGTGGAGTGTCTCAAAATAGAGGCTCTTAGTGCCTGGTGTCTTGAGGTGGGACAGTATGGTGGCCATGTTAACCATTCCCATGTAGCCATCACAGGCAAGGCAAGGAGTCCAGGAAGAATAAAGAACTTATAGTTGGGCTGGGTGAGATGATGCACAGCTGTGACTTAAGCGCTTGGGGCACTGAGGCAAGAAGATCAGAAGATCAGTCGGGGTTGAGAGATGTCTCTGTCAGCAAAGCATTTGGTGTACAAGAATGAGAACTCGAGCCGGGCGGTGGTGGCGCACGCCTTTAATCCCAGCACTTGGGAGGCAGAGGTAGGCGGATCTTTGCGAGTTCGAGGCCAGCCTGGTCTACAAAGGGAGTCCAGGACAGCCAGAGCTGTTAAACAGAGAAACGCTGTCTCGAAAAACCAAAAAAAAAAAAAAAAAAAGAATGAGAACTCAGTTCTGATTCTCAGCAAGAAAAAAAACAAGCCATGTGTGATGGTATGTGCCTGTAGTCCCACCACTGCGGAGGGGAAGACTGGCAAAGCCCTGGAGTTCATTGGCCAGCAGAGCTGAAGAGGGGAGCTCCGGGTTCAGTGAGAGACCCTGCCTCAGAAAATAAAGTGGAGAGCAATTGAGAAATATGCCAACTTTGAACTCTACCCTCCATCCACACACACACACACGCACGCACACACACACACATACACACACACACACACACACACACACACACACACACACACAGACACACACATAGAGTTCACAGTCAGCCACACTGGATTACACAGTCAGATTCTGTCTTAAAAATAAACAATTAGTTTTGTTTGTTTGTTTTGGTTTTTGGGGAGAGAGTGTCTCTGTGTAGCCCTGGCTGTCCTACAACTCACTTTGTAGACCAGGCTGGCCTTGAACTCACAGAGATCCACCTGCCTGTGCCTCCTGAGTACTTGGATTAAAGGTGTGCACCATCACTCCCAGCAATTACAGACAGCTGTGAACTGCCACGTGGGTACTGGGATTTGAATCCAGGTCCTTTGGAAGAACAGCCAATGCTCTTAAACGCTGAGCCATGAGCCATCTCTCCAGTCCCAACAATTAGCTTTTTTTTAGGTTTTTTGAGACAGGGTTTCTCTGTGTATCTCTGGCTGTTCTGGACTCTCTTTGTAGACCAGGCTGGCCTTGAACTCACAGAGATCCACTTGCCTCTGCATCCTGAGTGCTGGAATTAAAGCGTGCACCACCACGCCCAGCAACAATTAGCTTTTAATTGTTTAGAATTACTAATTTGTTTAGAATTACTAATTGGAATTTACTAGATTAGTAATTTAGAATTACTAATTGTTTAGAATTACTAATTGGAGTAGCTGCAAGTGGCAGTCCATCGAAAATGAAAAGTCAGGTTGTACTTCATGGAATCAGGTGCCATGCAAACCTAGTGCTGGGGGCAAAATGATCTTTGGGTTGTCCTTAATTCTACCTTTTTCTGAAATACTGTTCATATTTTGTTACTGGCTGTTGAGTTGTGGCTCGGTGGTAAAACACTTGCTTATCTTGTACAGGCCTTGGCTTCTAGCCCTAGAAAAGAAGAAAGTTTAAGAATAAAAAATATCTAAGACGGTGTCTTGGTTTCTTTTCTACTGCTGGGAAGAGGCTCCATGACCAAGACAATGCACAGAGTTTATTGGAGGCTTACAGAACCAGAGGCTTACAGCCCATGGCCATCATGATGGAGAGCATGGTACTGAAGCAGTAGGGAGAGAGAGAGATGATGGAGAGAGAGAGAGAGAGAGAGAGAGAGAGAGAGAGAACACACTGAGAATGGTATGGACTTTTGAAATCCCAACGGTCACCCTCAGAGTAATACACCTCCTTCAACAACCCTTCTCCCACATCTCCTAATACTTCCAAACAGCTCCACCAACAAGGAGCAAGTATTCAAATATATGAGTCTGTGAGGTCTATTCTTATTCAAACCATTACAGTAAGTATGGTAGCACCATCCCTATCACCCCAGCTGAGGTAGGAGAGCCACCTCAAGTTTAAGGCCAGCTTGAGCTATACAGTGAAACTCTGGCTCAAAAATAAATAAATAAATAAATAAATAAATAAATAAATAAATAAATAAA
>CAJQZJ010001826.1:23882597-23897993 GCA_907164525.1 Lophiomys imhausi | reverse complement strand
AAATAAATAAATAAATAAATAAATAAATAAATAAATAAATAAATAAATAAGCACTTCCCCATTTTGTTAGTTACTATGACAGTCTATCACAGTTATTTTCTAAGCTACTCAGAAATCAAGTTGCTAAGAGACAAGCAATATTTGCTTATCTAAATATAAGAGATAGATAGGGCATCTTCAAAAACCTCAAGAGATCTGCAGAATATGGCATTCAAAGATGTTTTCTTAACTTAAGATTTTTTGATATTGAGACATGTCAGCTCCTGACAGCACCCCCTATTCTACTCCAAGTAGAAGATGAGCATCGAAGAATCTCCAGTGGGAGATGATTGAATTGGTGGTAAGCCTTTCTCTTGGCAAGAAAAACCCCTTGCTTCAACTGTAGACAGACTTCTGTCCAAAAAGGACAAAACTTGGAAGCAGATAAGTCGACAGCCTAGCTCTGCCAAGACAGGGTAGGTAAGTCCTTCATAATTCCTGCTCTACAATCAATGTCTGTCGGAGAAACGGGGCCAAATGGCTGAAGATTGATGCTGTAATGTATGGAGAGAAAATGGGAACTGTCCAGGAAGCCACTGGTATGTCATTTCTTAGTTTTGGAAGCTGCAGGCCCTGCACTTCCTATATAATCAGATATATTTATCCCTCTCAGGTCTCTGAGGTGGTTGAAGAATAGATAGCTAGAGTCTCATAGTTAAATTTTGAGTTGTTTAGGAATCAAGAGGGTGTTCTGGATCTAAGAAGATATTTTTAAAATTATGAGGCAAGTTAGTATGAAAGCTGAGTTAGATATAGAACTTTAAACTCATGGAGATGGTTAGATAGTAGAATGTTAAAGTCAGGTGCCAAATACATATGGACTGGACATTGGGAATGTATGCTAAGCCATATAACTCTTATAATTGTGGCCTATTTATTTCTGTTGTTTTGTATTGTATTTATAGTTATAAGAAAAAGAACCATTTTTTGGACTGAAAGGGAGAGCTATTGTGGGGGGGAAAGAAATACCTTAAACTAAAAAAAAAAAAGAAGGGAAGAGGATGGGGGGGTTGAGAGGGAGGAGGGTGGAAGGGTGGGACTGGAGGGGGGAGTAGGGAGGGGATTGTGATTGAGATGTAACTTGAAGAAATAAAAAATAAATTAATAAAAAAAAGCACTTGCCTTCAGGTCAGGAAGCAGTCCAAGACTAACCCAGCTCGCTTGTGCAGAGGAAGTCAGGACAGATAGCTGAGGACAAAGAGGTTGCTTGGATCCCTACCAGGAGGGTGGAGAAGTGTGGCAAGAAGTGAAGAACTGAATGGGAGAGTGGGGAAGAGGGAGTGACATTTCTCTAACTAAATCTTTAAAACAGATTTATTATGATGATGCAACCATAAATTCACCCTTCAGAGACTGGGGGGGGGGGTGTAGATCAGTGTTAGAGAACATTAGCTTAGCATATGCAAGGCTCAAAATGAAATGATAATTCTTTAAAGTATAAGATTCAGTGGTTTAATATCTTTAAATTGCACAGCCATCCCTGCAAATGAACTTCAGAACATGTTCACCATCCCAAGAGACCCTTGGTGCTCTCAGCTACCATGTCCCATCCCTCTCCCGGTCACCCTGGGCAACAGCTAATCCAATATCCGCCTCTTTGGACTTGCCTGTTATGAATGTTTCATATAATGAAATCATACAATATGTGGCCTTTTATTCTTCAGTCTTTCACTTGGAGTACTGTTGTCATGTTGCAGCATGAATCAGGACTTTGTTTATGGTTGGATTATAGCCCATTGTGCAGACATGCAGATTTTGTTTATCCATTCATCTCTTGGTAGGCTTCTGGGTCCTTCATACTTTTTGGCTACTGAATAATGATGCTGTGGGGTATTCACCCGAGAAGACTGCTTGGATGTGGGTTTAAACCAACAGAAACACTTTATTAGCCACACAGGGACGACACTGGGTGTGTTTGGGATCTCAGCACAGCACCAAGCCTTTCTCAGGGTGAGCTTTTAAGCACAGAAACCATATTCTGGGTTGACACACTTCAGTTAGCAAGAACAGTCAGCCGGAAGCAGAGCTACAGAAGCCAAAAAGCAAGGTTAGTACATTTAGAGACTTCCCCACAACTATGGACTTTGACGGATTAAGGTTTGGCAGGCAGTGCTGTGTGTGTGCTGCGTTTTACAGTCTGAATGAGACTTCCACCGTGGAGTCAGCTGTGCTAAGGTCTCGGGGCCTACGAAGTCTGGGGCCCTGTTACACACATTCATATATGAGTTTGTGGGAGGATGCATGTCTTCAGCTCTCACAGGATTGTCTAGGGGCAGAAGTGGGATTCCGGGGTAATTCCATGTGGGTGTTTGTTTGTGTTGTTTGGTGCTGAAAGCATGACTCGAGGTCTCAAGCATGGCTAGCACATGCCTCCCGTGACAACGGATTGCAGCCCTAGTGTCACATGTTTGATTGCAGCCCTAGTGTCACATGTTTGATTATATTTTTTTATTTATCTGGTTTTATTATTATTTTATGTGTATGGGTGTTTTGCCTACATGTATGTCTGTGAAACACATGCATGCCTTCAACCTTTGGAGGCCTGAAGACAGTGTTGGATCTCCTGGAGCTGGAGTTCCAGATGGTTCAGAGCTGGGTGCTGAGAATTAAACCCAGGTCTCTGGAAGAGCAGTCAGTGCTCTTAAACACTGAGCCGTCTCAGCCTGCTTATTTATTTTAAAAGAGTCTTTGTATGTAGCACTGTGTGGCCTTGAACTCTCTCTCCTCATCCTCGAAAGTGCTAGTGGGGCATATGTGTGCCAGGTGTGTACTACCATGCCCTGGCAGCGATGTTTAACTTTTGAAGAGCTACCACACTGCTTTTCAAAGCACTGAGACAGCCTTCACTGGAGTGGGGACATCCATCCATACCCCTGTCTTTGGCAGGTACAAGTGTCCACAGTCCCTCTCTAACATGGACTCTGCTCTGTGTGAGTGGCTCAGTACTAGGAGGTAAGTGAGTAAATGGGGTGTAAAGGGGGTCCGAGTGGGCCTTAAGGGCTGCCAAAAACAGGTGGATCTGGTCTCCCTTGAGGATTGGGGATAGTAAGACTCACTCGGAGAGGAAGCCCTTCAGCCCCACAGAAGATTGTATTTGCACCTGGAAAGCCAAAGGCATGGGGTAAATATTAATTCACAACATTGGGCCCCAGGGACACAAGAGCGAGCTAGGATCAGGGGCCTGCTCACTGGAGTCTCAGAACCCAGGCAACTGTCCTCATCTCTGAGTGACTGAGAGCAGATGTGGGTGTCAGGGACTACCATGTCCCTCAGGAGCTTCCAGGGTCTTCTGGGACCCATGAAGCACAGGGGCTTGATGTTCTCTGAGCTCCAGCTCATAGAGCCTGCCTGCTGGATCCCACATCCTTAGTCATAACCCTAAAGCCAAAGCCAGCCAGTCTTTGTCCCTGGACTGCCAAGCACCTGCTCACTCCCCATACCCACTCACCTACGCACCCACCCACCATAACCACCTTTTAGGAATTAACTTTGCCTTACTTGAAGCCCAAGGACACTTTCTCCCATCCATCCCCACAGGGCTCCAAGTCTCTTCCAATTCTGTTCCCTTAGAATCCTCCTTTTCTGCCTCCCTCCCTTCCTCCCTCCTCCCTACCTCAGGTATTCTTCCTTTTGCCCCAGCTTAGCCCTCTGCCCCAGCTGCCAAGTGCCATGGGTAAATCTCCACTTAGCCTTCACCCTGTTTTAAACTGTTGAGGGTGAGAATAAAGAGCAAGGGTGGCATTTTAAAAGCTGATGTCATCTGCATTCTTGGGAGCACTGGAGCTAATCTGGAAAGACTTGTATCAGGGAAGCTGTGTTAATGGAGCCGTTTGTCATTCACAGGCGGGTGCCATGCAAGCTGAGGGGAGGGGAGCCTGCACCGGCCAGGATTAGTCTGAAATGACTGTTTCAGGGTGGAAAGGGCATTTCTCTCCAAAGGAATTGTTAGGATATTGATTTAATGCTGAAAGACTGGCAATTCTCCCAGGGCAAAGGGAGAGCCAGTGCAGCAGCAGTTCCGACCCTATAAAGATAACAGACAACCGAATTCCAGCCTGCTTCCTCCCTGAAGCTCTAGGCTGGCCTCTGGCCTCTGCAACTCTAAGCTCTAGGGGTGAGTGATCAGCAGGTATGGGGCTGGAGCACTGGTCAGAGCCCAGGAACAGGCAGGAGGCAGGTACTTAGTCCCTGATGCCCTATAGACCCTTGTGATCATGAAAAAGTCTCCTCCCTACCTCTCCTTAGCCACACGGAGATCATAACAGTCTAATAGTCCCTGATTCTGGTGATGAGAATCCAATGAATCAGAGATTTAGCTGTAACTTGATGACTTGCTGTCTCTAGACATTAATTTACATATTTAAAAAACATATTACTGCTTTTGTACATGTCTTCTCTTAGTCATTCCCAAATGCCTTTGGCTTCTATTAATACTGATGTTTTACAATATTTTGTTTTGTTTTTTGGAGACTTGCTCCATAATCTAGGCTGGCCTAGAACTCAGGAAATCCTCCTGCCTCAGCTTAAGTGCTGGGATTACAAAGCATGAGTTTGAGACTAGCCTGGGTAACAAGGCAAGACCCTGTCTCAAAACACCAAAGTAAACAAATGAAACCAAAACAAAGCAACATCAACAAAGCAATAGCAAGTTTTTCTTGGTTGCTTGATATAGAAACTACATTGATTTTATATACTGATTTTGCATCTGGGAAAGGGCATATTTTCTTACTAATTTTATCAGTTATCATCAGTAGAGTTTTCTATGTTTGGCCTAGTAATTCTCAAGAAGGCATTCTGCCCCCTAGAAGAATATTTGGGAATATGTAGAAAATGTTTTTGATACGCCCAAGCTATACTTATTTTAATGTGTTTTTCTTTTGTTTAGATTTTATATGAAATTAAGCAACATATTGAAAAATATGTGTGATTACATCATGTAAGAATTTTATTTCAGGGTGGGGGGGTTGACATCCTTACAGAAAGACCTAGAAAAACAGCACTTGGGAGTCTGGGGCAGGAGATAAAAAAATTCAGGGCCATTCTCAGCTATGCAATCAATTGTGGGCAAGCTTGGGCTCATGAGACCATGTCTTACATACATACATACATACATACATACAGACAGACAGACAGACATACTTGCATACATACTTTAAAAGAGGAAGTTAATTTGATTTAGTTAGAAATTTCTGAGGCGGGTGGTGGTGGCTCATGCCTTTAATCCCAGCACTTGGGAGGCAGAGGCAGGCGGATCTTTGCGAGTTCGAGGCCAGCCTGGTCTACAAAGTGAGTCTAGGACAGCCAGAGCTGTTAAATAGAGAAACCCTGTCTCGAAAAACAAAATAAAAAGAAATTTCTGAGGCTTAAAACTGTATCTGTACCTGAGTGAGTTCATGGGCATCACATACATGGCTGCCTAGTGATCTCAAAGGCCAGAAGAGGGCGCTGAAGCTCAGGAACAGGAATTCTTTGAGCCACCCTGTGGGTCCTGGGAACTGAACCCTGGACTTCTGCAAGAGCAGTGAGATCTCTTAAGCTTGGAGTCATCACTCCTGTCCCTTCTAAGATTAAAACAAAAACAAAACAAACAAACAAAAAAAACCTCATCCTTTATTTTTGTGTATATGCTGGCTAGATGATTGACCAGGCTTAGCAGCAAGTGTCTTTACCTGCTGAGCGATCTTTCCAACCCCAACTTCTGAGACTTAAAAAAATAAATTTAGGGACTGGTTATGGTGGAACTGGCTATAATCCCAGGAATTGAAAACTAGTGGCAGAAAAATCGGTGTTTCGAGGCCATCCTCAACTCAACATGAGTTCCAGATAAGTCTAAGATTTTCTTTTTCCTCTCGTTTTGAGACAGCATCTTGCTATAGTAGGTTTAGCCCAGGCTCAGAACTCAGGACCCTTTGCCTCCGCCCCCAGAGTGCTGCGGGTTTTGGCATGCATCACCACACCCTTCTAGTCGCTATCATATTTACGTAGGAGTTTGGGATCTATTGTTGAGAGCCAGCAACATCTTTCTTTTCCCAACTCCTGGAGTCCATGTTCCCATGGACAGAGTATGCTGTGCTTTTCAGTGGAGTCAGGCACCCAACGATGGTCTCTCCCTGAAGCTACTGAGTGCAGAGTGAAGACGGGTGACACGAGGTATAATCCGGCTCCCCAGCCGCTAGTCTAACGACGACCAGAGCTCCACGCTTTTCTGGAATTGGGCACCCAGAAACCTCAGACCAGGCTAGAGCCACCAAGAAGAGACGGACCGTGATGCAGGCGCGCCCCCTGGCGGTGCATGGGCACGGAGGAGGCAGCTGGCATGCTTGATCCTCCAGGTGACTTTAGGTGGCGCTAGAGCTCCCTAGACACAGCTGGCCTTTCCTGTTCTTGGATACCAGAGCAACCCAGCCTCAGAGACCAGTGGACTCAAATCTGCTGCCTTCCCACCTTTCTAAGCTATGAAATGCCAGAATCTTAATATCTTTATCCCTCAAATGGAGACAACCTTCTGTGAGGGAACTGAGAACAAGGCACCAGAATTCGGATTTAATGATGCTCAATTGTCCACAATGAGGGCTGTCTCTGGACCGTTTGTTGAGAAAAAAAAGCACATTTGTCATGTGTTCATTTCTTCATTATTATGGTTTATTTATTCCACACATATTTACTGCCATCGTGTTAGACAGAACTAATGGTCCTCCAAAGATGTCCACACCCTAATCTCTGAAACCTTCGACTAAACTAGGTTCCGTGTGAATGACAAAATGAAGTATAACATTGCTAGTGAACTGTCTTTCCAACATGAAGATATTAGCTGGGACTAGAGACAGACCTATAACCCACACTCTGGGGGGTGAAGGCAGGAGGCTTCAGAATTCATGCTTGACTACATAGCAAGTTTCAAGGCAGCCTGGGCTATGTGAGACTTTGTCTCAATGAACAAGCAGATGGGAAGCTAAGCCTGGATTATCCAGGTGGGCCCAGGTTTTAGCTCCAGGGAAGGAGGACAGTAGATGGAGAAAGAGTCAGAGAGAAAGTTTGCTGTAGAAAAATGCAACATTGCTGGTTTTGAAGATGAACAGGGTCTCCCTCTAGAAGCTGTGGAATTAGGGGCGGGGTTCTCCCCTAGAATACTTAGGAAGGAAAGCAGTTTTACCAACACCTTGACTAGCTTAGTGAGACCTGTGTTGTCAGAGAACTACAGGATAAGTGGGCTTGTCCCTGGGCTTGGAAAGTTAGTGAGAATTTGTTACAGCAGCAACAGGAATACAATGTTCTAATACAATGTTCTCATAGATGTATTCCACACCATTGGGACAGGTGGCCACTGTCCACTCAGCCATGCACTTGCTAAAGCATTCGGGAAGTAAGGCCGTGCAGAAAGGGAGCTGCGATGGTGCCTCCCGCTGCTGCCCTAAATGAGCTTCTCTTTTCACTTTGACCTCGCAAGAGTCCTGGAGCATGGTAGAAGCAAGGCTGCCAGACACCCCTTAGTTCCGAATGTAAACTGACTTCTGGGAGCTCTGAGACTCATTGGTGGAGGTAACGGTGGAAATGCTAAATCACAATTGCGCTGCACTTGACAGCTGACACTGATCTTGGCCGCCATCCTCTCTTGCTGCCACAATGAATGGAGGATGGATGGTGTGCCCTGGAAGAACTGGTATGTGAGGACGAACAAATATTCCCAGCTCAGAGGTCTTGGAGTTGGCTTAAAACAAGAAAAATACCACTTACACGTCTGAGCCCCTGAAGTTGAGGCCAGGGGCATGCACTAGGATATAGTGTTTTCCAGATCCACCCTCTAGGTGACGTCAGTGTGCATCAGGGTTCAGATCCGCAGACCTGCTCGCAGCTCCCCTCTGGCCCCGGGAGACCCTGCATCGCGTCTGTGGCTACAGTGCAGCTCTGGGTTGGGCAGCGCCTTCAACCTGAGCAGCATCTCATAAGGCGCGAAGCAGCGCACCAGCAGCAGCTCTCGGTGCACGCGGGGGTCGAAGGACGAGCGCTGCGCGCCGGGCATCTGCACGCTGAAGGCCCGGATGCCCTCGCGGCTGCTGGACGCCAGGCCGGCCTGCTGCAGACACGGGCCCACGTAGGCGTCGTCGATTGGGGAGGAGCGGGACCTGGCGCGCCGCGCTGCGCAGGTCGCGGCCTGTGCGGCTGGACAGAAGGAAGCCGTCGCCGCTGCAGTGCACAGGGAAGGCCTTGCCCGGGAAGAGCTGCGGGGGCACGAGGTACGTGCTCCAGCTGTCGCGGTTGGGCACAGAACCGTCCATGCGCTGTCCGGTGCTGAGTTGGTGTTCAGGGGACCGCAGCTCCAGGAAGTGCGTGCAGCACGTCGGCCGCGTTCTCGAAGACGTCGTCGTCGCCGCTGAGCAGGAAGCTAGCGCCTGGGCAGCGCTCTGCTCTCCATCCAGTCAAGCAGGTGCAGATGCTTGAGTGTGAGCTTGAGGAAGGTGTCCCAGAAGTCCCACTGCAGCACGTCGCCGTGCTCGCCCGCCTCCAGGCCCAGCAGATCCGCCTCACCGGAGAGGAGGTCCCCAGCGGGAAGACGCCGACGCCGTGGGGGCCGCGCCCTTGTGGGGTGCGTCCCACAGCTGCGGGAAGCCGCGACAGTGGCGGTAGTGCAGGAAGTCTTGGATCCGTTTGGTTCCCAGAGGCGTTGGAGACGCACGGGGGGGGGGGGGGGGGGGGGGGCGGCGGCTGCCCCGCAGCGGCGGAAGACCGGGGGGCAGCCAGGGGGGGGGGGTCTCAGTTTTCTCCTGCATGGGCTCGTGAAGGAGCCACTGGTGCAGAACCATGAAAGTCACACTCACTAGAAGGAAAGCCAGTGTCTTGGGATTCTTGGGCCTGCGGCTGGGCAAAGCCATCTAGGGGTGGGGAGGGGGCAAGTCATAGATGAGCCAGGAATCTCTGATACCAGTAGGATGCCTCTATTCCCATAATGTCTCTCCCAGAATCCGGCTCAGCCTCTTCTCAATTCTGCTAAGAGGTTAACCGAAGCTGAGACCTGCGTGGTGCGTTGCCTGTAGTCTCTCAGTACACAAGCCGGAAGAGGTTGCGGGGTCCAGAGTTAGGGTCACCCTCTGTTACATAACGAGTTCAAGGTCAAACTGGGTTACATGAGACCTTGTTTCAAAAACAAAGAAACAACAAAAAAACAATCTATTAACCAACCACAACCAACAACAACAAAACGAAAGGGCCTGGTTCTGTTGTAATAGTGTTGTATAGCATGAAGGGAGTCCTGGTATAGCATGAAGGGAATATGGTGGCTCAAACCTGTAACCTGAGCATTCAGAGAGATTGAGGCAGGAGAATCACTGAACCAAAACAGAACAAGGAATGGGAGTGTGGTGGGGCCCACGTCCCTGCAGATAGTGAGTCTTAGGTATCCCACAGTTGAAAGTGCTCTCACCTCACAGCTGTGTTTATCGTGGTTGATGCATACTCTCCTAGATGTTACCCAGGATGGCAGACACACACTCAAAGTCAGTCTCCATCTTGCTGTGAGTTTCCATCCAGCCCTTCCTCTGTCACTGGCACCATCATTTACCCATTTGCTCAACCAGAAGTCCCACACCTCTCCCCTGCCCTCCTCAGGGTGTATCTCCTCCCCACACTCTGCTGATTCTGCATCCTACATTTCTCTAGGGTTTATCTCTTTCTCTCCATCTCTGTCCAGACGGATCCAGTGCTGGCTGGGAGGACAGTATAGTGGAGCAAATACTGTTTGCTTGGGTTTAGATTCAGCTTCTGGTAAATAAACTCTGTGCAGTTGATCAAGGAGGCATGAGGCCAGGGCATGAACTGAACTACATTTCCTGGTCACTGCTTAGAACTGCACCACAAAGAAGCCAATCAGGAGCCCCTGATGTGCTCTCCTGTAACAAAGGATTACATTATTTCTCTCCAGGAGTGTGGTGAGAATTAAGTATCCTGTGGTCACTGCATGATGTTAGATTATGACCCTTTGGCATCCTCCACTCTACTTGCTATTTTGTCTACTTGTTGGCATTGGTTATTTTCCAGATCTTCAAGGTCAGACCCTTTCTTGCAGGTAGCCTGCTCATATGTTCTCAAGCCTTGCCAGAAAATCCCACATATTTTCCCCCTACTTAATTGTGCATGCTGGGACTGTTACACAGCAATGTCACTCTTGTGTGTGTGTGTGTGTGTGTGTGTGTGTGTATTTGTTTTATATACAAGGATCATACATAGCCCATGCTAGCCTCAAACTAGCCAATGTTTGAGGTTAGTGTAGCCTCAAATGTGTAGCCAAGGATAATGATCTTTAACTTCCCATTCTCTTCTGTGCTGGCTAGTTCATATGTAAGCTTGACACTAGCTAGAGTCAGTTGAGACAAGCCTCCATAAGATCAGAGCATTGTCTTAACCAGTGATTGATGTGTGTGTGAGTGCTCAGCCCACTGCAGATGGTGCCACCCCTGGGGTGGTGCCACTGGGTTCTATAAGAAAGCAGGCTGAGAAAGCCATGAGGAGCAAGCCAGTAAGCAGCATCCCTCCATGGCCTATGCATCAGCTCCCTTGGTTTCTGTCCTTTGAGTTCCTGCTTTACCTTCCTTTAATGGACTATTCAGGATATGTAAGTCAAACAAATCCTTTTCCTCCCCAAGTTGTTTCATTGCAGCAACAAGAACCCTAAGGCAACTTTCTTCACCTTCATTTCTTTTTTCCCTTTAGTTTTTCAAGACAGGATTTCTCAGTATAGCCTTGGCTGTCCTGGAACTTGCTTTGTAGACCAGGCTGGCCTTGAACCCATGTAAGATTCTCCTGCCTCTGCTTCCCCAATGCTGGGATTAAAGGTGTGGACCACCATCATCTGGCCTTCCTTTACTTTCTAGTGCTAGGATTACAGGAATGGCCAGCTGCCACTCTCTGTTTGAGGCAGTGGGAGTAAATTTTGAACACGGAGGGTATACTATACATATTATCCCATGTAGAGGGATTTTAATCCAGCAACATGGCTACTCTAGTTAGAATACAAATATGAACTTAGTACTCACCTTTAATCCCAAACAATGAAGCTAAAGTTAGTTTGTAGAAAAAAGCACCCATGTTTGAAAGTGATGTCTAATTGAGTGGCAGATAAAATGACAAATCAGAGAAAGATGACAGAATGCACCCAACTCTCACAAGAAGAGAGAGGAAAGGAAAGCTACTTAAGGGGGCAACACTGAAAATGAGAGAGAGAGGAGGCTGTTTTACCAGGAGAATTTTACAGAGACAGGTTGAAGAGAGAAAAGCCAGAGAATGAGAAGGAGCCAGAAGTTTAGAAAAGCTTGCTAGAGTTAGTTTGAGGCCAAGCAGAGCAATTCAGAGAATCTGAGAGAAATCATTTTGAATCCGACATCTTGGACAGGAGTTTGACCCAGAACAGCCTAGTTGAACCAGCCAGACAGAGTTCAGAAAGAGCTAGAAAGGGTGAGCATATTCAGCAGTAAGTCTCAGAGGCTGAAAACATTCTAGGCCTAAATTAGATTGTATGGAGATTAAAAGCTTCCAGGAATAGGCCTGGGTTAGCAGACGGAGGCAGCAAGCCTCGAGACTACAATTAACTCGGGAGAATAAAAGTTACTTTACAATCCTGCTCTCTCACATGGCCATCTGTCATACCTCTTCCTGCCCTGGAATTTTGTTCTGCATCGTTTGCTAACCGGCACTGATTTCTCCTACCTTAATTGCTCACCTTATGGTACACTTGAAGAAGTAAAACCCTGGAAAATCATAAATGGAGGCCAAAGGATAGCAGATAAAGTGTCAGTCCTTCCCCTTCCCTCCCCTTCTAGCCTACCAGCACCTCTGGGACAGGGATGGAGTCTGCGTTCTTCACCATTGTAGGCCAAGGGGACAGTGCTGTAGTAAATGCAGCTTACCTGGTTCAAACCCTGCTTCTGCTACTTTCTAGCTGCATGGTTAAGCAAACAGACGTAGGTTTGCTTCATACCTAGCCCTCAAAATTTTGTTTTCTTAAATTTTTATTTGAGACATGGCCTCACGCTATAGCCTAGGCTAGTTTTTTTCAAACTCTGGATCTTCTTGCTTCAGCCTTCCAAGTGTTAAAATTATGGGTATATGCCACCATACCCAGCTTCTCTGAAGAATTATTTTTTTCTTTTCTTTTCTTTTTTTGGTATGTCTGGTTGGGGAATCAAACCAAAGCCTTGCACACATCGAGCAAGTCCAGTGCCACTGAGTTACATACCTGGCCCTCTTAAGACTTTTAGTGACAAGTAAAGAATAATGTGTATAAAGAATTCTGTACAGAAGCTAGGGATGGGAGTTCATAACTGTAATTCCAGACTAAGGGTGATCATGAGTTCAGAGCCAGCCTAGACTATATCGTGAAACTCAAAGAGGGCTAGTGAAATGGTTTAGCAGGGCAGGATGCTTGCCACTAAGCCCAATGTCCTGAGTTAGCTCTTTGGGATCTACACAGTGGGAAGAGAGAAATGATTCCCAGAGATTGCCCTCTGACCTCTACCTGACCTCTAGTCCATGGCATGTTTATCACAAACCACCTTAACTGATAATTACAACAACAAATAATTTTTAAAAACTAAAAGCAAAACAACTTAGTATAGTACTTGGCACGTGGTAAGTGTTCAGTAAATGTTAGCTAATATGACTGTCAAGTGCTGAAGAATGTTCTAGAACATATGCTCAGCATATATTTTCAGTATTAACATCAGCAATGCTAGGTGCTACTGGAATGGACTGTATTACAATCCATACAGTGTCTAGCTCAGAGTGAGCACAGAGCAGAGTGGCAGCACTTAGTGGCCGTGACAAGTGGAGGTATGTGCACACACGTATCAGTGGCACAGCTGAGCACTGTCAGAAAAGTCAGCTGTAGATTTCCACTGTCTTGCTCACAGTCCTGCCTCAATGTGGATGCACTAAGGGAGGGACGGTGACAATCTGTACCCGTGTTATTGTCATAGCTGCTCGGTGTATACTCCTATGTCTGGCAAATTTGGGCCACTCGTTTTATTTTATTTTATTTTCTCTTTCTTTCTCCCAGCCTTTCTTTCCTTCCTTCTCCCCGCCCCCTTTTCTTCTGACAAGGTCTTATGTACTCTATCTAGTCTGGCTTTCAAACTCATTCTGTGTTCAAAGATAACCTTGAATTTCTGATCCCCCTGCCTCTACCTCTCAAGTGCTGGAATTACAGGCATGTGCCACAATGCCCGAAGTATGTGGTCCTGGGAATGGAGCCCATTGCTTCATACATGCTAGGCCAGCACTCTACCAACTGAGCTACACTGGCAACCTATAAGGACTTTTTCAGTGAATAAAAGAATAAAATGTAGATGAACATAGGATTTGTAATCTGAATGACTTGGCTTGAGTCTCAGCTCTTTCCACGGTTAGTTAACCCAGGCTTGAGTTTCCTCCCTGAAAACCGTTAATCACATCTCTCAGTGAAATTATCATACAAATGTTAAAATTCTTTACAAATGCTACTCAAACTATTAAATTTTAGGTTTACTTTCAGTTTTTGAGACTGCCTGGCCTGAAACTCACCACGTACACAAAGCTGGCCTCAAACTCACAAGAAGCTGGGTTTTAAGGCATGCACCAAGCCCAGGTTATTTTAGGGGTTGAGACAGGGTTTCATGTGGCTTAGGCTAGCTTTGAACTTCTGATCTCCTTGCTTTCATCTCCATGGTGCTGGAGCTAATAGGCACCTTCTACCATTTTCATCTTAAAACATAATTTAAAAGCATTTCTCTAAACCAGGTGTGGTGAGTGGTCAGTCCTGTAATCCAGCATTCAGGAGACTGAGCCACCCTGTACTATAATAGCAAGATTTTTTTGTTGCTGTTTGTTTTGGTTTGGTTTTTGTTTGTTTAATTCGTGTTTTTCACCTCTTTTCACCTCCTTATGTGAAGTCATGTCTAGAAAGAAAAATGTTCTCAGTAGAAATGCATCAGTAAATCTGGTTTCAAAGAAAAGAGCAATTCCTGTCTGAGGAAGCTGGAGCATGGCCAAATTTCAGGGTAAAAAGAGGGAACGATGTGTGGGAAGAGCAGGCTTTTAATGAGAGCAGAGCTGGCAATCTCTGCGAGGATGTACAACCTCTGACTTGGCTCTGACTTGACACCAAGTCCCCTCTCTGTGGTCCTCTTTGTTGGACCTCCCTTTTCTCAAACTACTCTTCCAGGTGCCTTTCTTTTTACACTGAAAGTTGGCCATGCTCCAGGTTCCTCAGACAGGAAATGCTCTCTTCTTTGAAACCAGATTTACTGATGCATTTCTACTGAGAACATTTTTCTTTCTAGACATGACTTCACACAAAGAGGTGAAAAGAGGTAAAAAACATGAGTTAACAAAAAAAAACAAGACAACAAGGGCTGGAGAGATGGCTCAGAGGTTAAGAGCACTGACTGCTCTTCCAGAGGTCCTGAGTTCAATTCCCAACAACCACATGGTGGCTCACAACCATCTATAATGAAATTTGGTGCCCTCTTCTCACCTGCAGGTATACCTGCAGACAGAATACTGTATACATAAGTAAATAAATAAATAAATAGATCTTTAAAAGAGCAACAAAAAAAGGTGGAGTCCCTGCACCTAAAGCTCTGCTGATCTCCACCGGCTCTGTTCCTCTGCCTTAGCGTTGACTCAGCTCCAGTACCAGCTATGTAAGTCCAGGTCAATAGACCCGTCTCCGTCTTTGTGCTGGGGCTGCTGAGCTCGGAAGAAAAAGGGCAGTCTGTCTCTTGAGCCTAATCCGTGGGAATGGGCAGGTTGCCTCAGTAGCTCACGCTGTGATTGGATGCGACTGAGTACTTAGAAGCATGTCTGACACGGGTTAAGCACCACAGTAGCCTCGGTGCTAATATAGGTTCACCCTCATGGAGCCAGGCTAGCCGTGCTCTGAAGAAGCGACTCCATCACCACACTGGCACTTCGAGGTCCCCAGGCTGCAGTACACTGCTTATAGCTCTGTACATTTGTAATACTGTCCTCTCTGCTCTGAATTTACCGTCTTCCTTCCTAAGAACTACTTTGCCTATTTCCCACCCTCCAGCATTGAGCAGCACTGCAGAGTCTTCCTGGGAGAGTATTTGAACGGAAGAAATGACAAGTAACTTTTGCTATCTCTTGGTGTCTGGCCTCCCCACAGCACCCTGTGAAGCCCCAACCACTTGGGGCTGCATGGACTGTGCAGTTTTCTTCTCTAAGAGGGAGTGGGGTGAGAGGAGGGTACAATTAATCCCCCAAAAGAATGACCCCGGGGTTTGGCAAGATGGTTCGGTAGATGACCCTGCTCCAAGACTGACAACCAATGTTTGATCCCCAGGACACACACAGCAGAAGGAGAGAACT
>CAJQZJ010001826.1:23826660-23866495 GCA_907164525.1 Lophiomys imhausi | reverse complement strand
ACACACACACACACACACACACACACACACACACACACACACACACACACACATTGGAAGACCTGAAAAATAATAATTAAGGATCATAAATGGATAGCCTACTTTAATTAAAAGAATTAAATCATTTAATTCTTTAAAACATCTAAAGAAAAAAATCTGAAATTTTAATTTATAATTAATTTTTACAAAACTATATTTAAGATAAAGAAATGTTTAAAATGAGTAAGAAATTAATAAAAAAATTAAGACTGTATAAGAACTAAAGACAAATTCTAAAAACAAACAAACAAACAAAACCCTAAGTACTCTCAGACTGTGCTTTCCTCTATCAAAGAAAAGAACTGTTGCAGTCTATTTTAGGATACAGCCTAAAGAGAAAAGAGATCCATTCTAAAATTTCCCAGTCCTATCTGACAGCTTCACTTTGAATCTTTCTCTCATTAAACCTTTTTCTTCTGTCTCAAGGAGGTAGAGTTTGAGTTCTTCTGTATGGGTCCTTTTTGCTGTGTGTAACCTGTTCTAATTGTGTCATGTCTATTCATGGTAATTGTTTTCATGTAATCATCATTGTCATTTTGTATTCAGAAAGAATTAAATGACAAAAGTCTGTGGCCATTTCTTTTATACATTTTTTAAACCCGCTTTATTGTTTCTCTTAGCATGATTTTTTTTTAAGATTTATGTTATGTGTATGACTGTTTTGCTTGTATGCTCATAGGTACACCACATGTATGCCTGGCACCCTCAGAGGTCAGAAGAAGGCATTGTATCCCCTAGAACTGGAGTTATGAATGGTCCTGAGCCACCTTTGGTGCTGGGAATTGAGCCCAGGTCCTCTACAAGTGCAACAAGTGCTCCTAAATCCTGAGCTATCACTCCGCCCATTGGCATGTCTAATTTAAAACATGTAAGTAAACATGAATGTTTGAGAGATATATTAAAAGGCCTAATAAAGGATACATTGCTTTATAATGCATAGGCACTCTTAACTCACTGAAACTTATTAAAATTTTTTCCTATCATCAAATGTTTTATGAAACCTTAAAATGTTACTTTTGTGTATAAGATGAACAGCATTCCATTGGCGTCACAACATGAAAGCTCCATTAAGCTACTAAATCTTATACTGGAATACATAGATTTTGATAAAGATTTTCTTCCAAAACCAATTCTGGGAAAGATTAAAATTTTATTTCATATTTTTAAAGTCAAGGGTAACAAAAATAAAACAGCATCAAAATGCTTTATAGTGATCCAATTCTCTGAATGCTGTGTTAAGAACTCTTTTGCTGTATTGATTCCTTTTATGGGGGTTTTCTTAGTATACAAGTGACAGATGCAAGATTTTTGGAAAGGCTGAGATACATCTAAAATGATAGTTATGTTTGCCAAAGATCTTTAAGTTGAACTTCCTTTCCATAAAGAAAATTATAGGAGTTACAATACCATTAAGTAGTAACACCAGACTGGGTATACTTCTTCTGTATGTAAAAAAAAAAAAAAGGACATACAATTAAGTCTTACAAAAAAAAAGTCTCCCTTATTTTGATTACAACTCAGCACATTGCTAAAATCTTATTTCTCTGAAGATCCTGAGCAGAGACAATATACTGTGTCTGACAGGGTATTACAGTTGGTTAAAAAGGGGCACTACATGTTTGGAGACAGGATATAGACTGTAGAGGTCATTCTAAGGAAATGGCGCCAGTGTCCATAGGACCCAAGTCTCCACAGCCTCAAGCTCACTTTAAAGACAAGGTCACCTACACCTATAAACATTAAGAGGCTGCCAGACTGAAAGGATCCCCTCAAACAACAAACAGGATGCTTTAACTCCTTAAAGGCAAAGATAAACTCTATTAGAAACCTATCAGTAATTATAACCTTATGTTTGGTTTTTATTCTTTTTCTTTTGGCACTGTTGGTACTCAATGGGTACAATCTCATGCTGTCTTCCCTTTAATCTATTCCCTACTAGATTTTCTCTAAAAATTGTTCTTTTGTATTTTGCCAGAATCTTAAGGCATAACCACCAGTTGTTCGTTTGTTGTTGTTTTATTTTTAACATCTAAAGGACCACATCCAGAACAACTGACATAATCATAGGTATGGTTTTCCTGACTCTGGTCCTTTCTGGGGCCATTGATTGGCATAATCATACTATTTTTTCTTAGATTCTTGCATTGATGATTTTTAAAATTTATTTATTTTAGATATATAGATGTTTTGCTTACATATGTATGCATGTGTGTCTGGTGCCTGCAAAGGTCAGAGGTCATTAGATCCTTAGAAACTGTAGTTATGGATGGTTGTGAGCTACCATGTGGGTGCTGAGAATCAGACTCAGGGCCCCTCTGTTAAGAGCAATTAGTGCTCTTAATTGCTAAATCATCTCTCCAGCCCAAATTCCTGTATTTTTTAAATCATATAAAATCTATGTCTTATAGCATATGACTTAACTCAATATGATATAGAGATTCAAGCCAACTCCCACAACAAAATCTCCAAAGCCTCCTCTCCAACCAATAGATAAAATAGGAAGAGGGCTTTGGTCTCTCTTTGGCAAGGACTACACCCCCTCATTAGCACAGAAATTATACAAAATAGGTTATCATCCTTTCGCTCCTCAAAAAGATTATTGGAACCACAGCTCTGAGGATGGGGCAAAGTGAGGTAGGAGATAGGAAGTTCTGGAAGCCAACGAACAAAAACCAATCCCAAAGGAAGATTGGAAACCTCTTCATCTGAGGTTTATGCATAAAAAAATAGCATGCTTTAAAAAAGCCCTACCTTCTCCAATTTCCAGAAAAAAAATGGAGACTATGTAAATGCCCTATAAAAGATAGACTTTCTTAGACCTTTCCCAGTTCTTGGGCCCATTTCCATTCTGGGGAATATTTTTCTTTTTTTCCTAATAAAATGTCTCTGTTTCCATCAGTATCCATGATGTGTCCCTAGTCCAGTTCTTGTTCTAGGACACAAGAACCTGGGAATCTCAGTAGGAGCACTCTGGACTCTGATCCATGCTTATAATGAAAGTATAACTAAGGTTCTCTTAGTTTTATGTTTTCGCATGGCTTGCTTTTATAAAAGGTATGTTTGTTTAATTGCCATCTGGCATGTTAAAGGAAGGAAACTAACACTTAGGCTTTAAAAAACTAAGGCTAGCAGGTGAAGGAAACATTTTTGGTTTTAAAAATGTACCAAGGTTACCTTAATGAACCAAGCACTGTTTTTTTTGTTTGTTTGTTTTTGTTTCTGAGATACAGTTTCACTATGTATCCCTGCCTGGCCTGAACTGTGTAGGCCAGACTGGCCGTAAATTCACAGAGATCTGCCTACCTCTGCCTTTCAAGTGCTGGGATTAAAGGTATGCATCACCTTGCTAAGCTAAGGCAGGGTGAATGAATTATATAATACTGAAATGAACAATTTCAGTATTAATGAATACTGAAAAGATGGAGATGTTTTTTAAACTAATTTTGCATGAGAAAAAACTCTCTACTTTTCTTTTGAAGCCATAGCTCAGGATACAATCAATAGATGTATGATCCTTCATTTACTGTTTTTGACAATCAATTCAATTTCTTATATACTCAAATCCAAATTAGAACTATTTGCCTCACAATGAGATTTTTACTGCTATTACTTAGTACTCTAAGTTCTAGATGTTTTAAAAGTTGCAAGTCAGCACTGTTTCAACCCTTGTATTTCCTCTCAAAAAAAAAAAAGGAGCAAATATTTTAATAAGTTTTATGCAGAACAGCCCTGACCATTTTCCTTCGAGTTAACATGACACATGTGCCTGGGTATAGCCTTGACTCCTCTGATACCTGGAAAGTACTACATAATGCAAACAGTAAAAAATTTACAACTTTCCCTAATAACTTCACTTAAACTATGCTGTCATACAGAATACAGGTAGGCTAGACCACCATTTAAATTTGCTAGACACAATAATAATAATAATTTGAAGATCAAAGAAAATAAAACAGTCTTTAACTGGTGAGAGGGGCTATATTCCACAGGTGCCATGCAGAGCTTCTGAAGGGATGCTACATTTGGGGCTATGGGCCTCAGAGCCCAAGACAAATTCTTGGAGACAATGAGAACAGAGCGCACTCAATGGCAGTTTGGAGTTTGCGTACAGCACTCCAGTTAGCACCAAGGCAGATAGTGAGGAGTTACCTAGAATTCCACAGCCAGGTCTTTCCTTTATTTTTTTAAATATTGGAAAACCATCTGTGAAGTTAATATAATAATATGAATCAGAGCTGACACAGCTAAGTGCTGGCTTACAGTTAACCATCTGGATTTGGGATTTTGCCAGTCCTTAATGACTTTATTCAATATTTAATCAAAAATTAATAAAGGTATAATTAACATGTTACTCTTGTAAAAAAAAAAGAAAAAAATATTAATTTTCTATGAATGACCAGCACAAACTGTTAGCCTGTTAAGGAAAGCCCAACGTCTCCACCACTTTAGAATATAAATATATACTGTTTCTCCATAAGCATCTTAGGTCCAGGACAAATGAGATAAACCCAGGAATTAAACACCCAACAGACCAATTGCTCATTCTCTGTGTAGATGAGCCATTCATCTCGTGATGGGCATGGTGTCTTTGATGTGCAAGTCTTTGGGGATTTCTTGACCATCTTGCCAGAACTACATACAATAGGTGCTTTTTGTTTTCTTGGTAGAATAATGCATCAGAGCTTCCTCTGAAGTTCAAACATGACCAGTGGCCAGATTCCAAAGAGAAACTGTGGAAATAAGGAGAACAAAATGAGAGAGGAAGAGATTATTCTATGCTTGAAAAGAAATGAGGAATTAAAAAAAATAACAAAAAGAAATAAATGAGGAAGAGCAATCCCTGCAGGTCTGGATTGTAATAAATGTTAGGTTTGTTAGTATTAGTAGCTGGAACACATAACAAGGGCCTTCCTGACTCGCATCAGATCTCCAAAACTACTTTCACTTAATTTATTTAAATGTATTAAGCATTTATTTTGTCAAACACTGAAGTAGGCATTTAGTCTGTAATTCTTAAAGAAAATATTTGGTGTGTGTGTGCGCGCGCGCGTGCCTGTGCATGTGAATGCTGTGCTTGTAGAGGCCAGAAGAGGGCATTGGGTTCCTAGAGCTGGAGCTAGAAGTGGTTGTGAGACACCTGACATGGGTGCTGGGAATGGGTGTTGGGTCCTCTGAAACAGCAAGGCATGTTTTTAACTGCTGAGTTATCTCTTTAGCCCCTTAATCTTCAATTCTTAAAATGATGCTGTAATGTTGCTCTTAACAGCTCCATTCTGTTGAAGTGACTCAGGCTTAAAGAGGCAGCTTGTCTAAGATCACAGACATTTCATATTTGATGTCTATTGCTTCCACAGTTTGTGCTGCCCTTCTACTGCTCTGTAGCTCCCTGCGCTCTCTGACATTCATTTCATATTCTCCAGAATTCCACCACACTATCCTTTACAACATAGACTTACCTTCACTTTTGGCCTGTACCTCAGGTAAAGTGTTCTTGTATATAAACTGAAAGAAAAGTGAAAACATTTCTCAGACAAATCAACTCATAGCCTATAATAACTGTAGTTTAGAACCAAGGATTCAATTAGAATGCCCCATGTGGTTGGCATCACAATTCCATCTTTGAAAATGCAACTGTAAGCATTAATTAAATAAAGGCATGAGACACCCATAGAAGTAACAGTTTCTTTGGTGTTTATCTTTAAAGTGAATTGTTGCTAGAGGTGAGATTAGATCTGTAAAGCAGTGCATATGGCAAACACTGCTAAATTTGTCCCTGAAAGTTACGAGATTATCTGTAACGTATAACATATATAATATTATATATAATATTTAAATGTATTTAAATAGTTACAAAATATATCATAACATATACAAAATCTAATTTTCTAGTATTTCAAATATGAATGCAAAAGTCAAAAGAACCTACTAGTTAAATTTATAAAATGTAATATGGCTATGCAACACTTTCCTGAACTAGAGCTACAACTGCAGCAAATGGCAGTTCAGATGTAACCTGGACATTTGCTAGCTGTAAGACTTTGAACTTGTTAATTGCTGATATTTTTAAGTATTTATCCAACAAAAAACCTAAACAATTGCTTTTAGTGGAAAGTTTATTAGCACAATCTAGGCTGACATTAGTGCAAAAATGAATCTTCACTGGGCATAGTGGCACTTGCCTGCAATCCCAGTGTTCAGTAGAGGAAAGCAAGAGGCCTTGAGTTTGAGGCCAACCTGGGACACTTCGTGAATTTCAGGATATCATACTCTCATAGTGAGAACATTAGCCACCTCAGAGATATAATACTGGGAGTCTCCAGAGAACTTGCCAATCTATGGTCTGACTACAAAGCTAAGTGTGGCCAGTTGAGACTCTTGGTAAACAAGAAGCCACTAAGATGAAGGCAGTTCTAGTAAACCTTGGACCCTTGTCCAATATAGGCTCCTCACCAGCATAAACCATAGCAAACATGAGTGTCTACAAGTTCAAGCAGGCCCTCTCCTACATGGTGTCTATTACTGACCATCTAGCATTCTGAGGGCATATAAAGAAGCTGTTTCAAGGCTTACTGTGTTTCTCTTTCCTGTTTTTTCTTTTTTCTGCCTCTGTGCATCCTCCTTTTTCCTTTTCCTTCACTTTTAGTAGTATTTTCGCTTTACTATATATAGTTTTAAAAAGCAAGACTCATGTTTTTACTCCCTATCCCTATTTTCTTCTTGTTATTTTGAGGGTCATATGTTGTTCAGGCTGGCCTCCAACTCACTATGTAGATGAGGACAACTTTGAACTTCGGATCCTGCCTCTATCTCTTGAGTGCCACCATGCCCGTGTAGGGGCTGATAGGTTAATATAAGTTAGATTTAGTGAATACCTAAGTTTCTGATACAGTCTCTTAATTCGGGGCATGAAGATCAACTGCTGTGAGCAATTAGCTTATCAGCTTATGGATGAAGTCAGGTGAAATGAGGGGAGTCTCTTTGGACTGAAAAACAAGGTTGAAGCCAGGTGAAAGAAGGAAAGACTTTATGACCTGGCATTGCTTTCAACTGCTAAGTGGGCAGAGCCCAAATTAAGCTGAAGCAGGTGGAACAAGGAGTGATCCTATTTAAGGACAAGTGGATGACACCAGAGAGGCGCGTGCGTGCTAAGGGCCCCCATATGAGAGAGCTCCGAGAGTCCTGCTGGAGAAAGTTCTGGTAGACCAATGGCCAGATCTCCCTGAGGCAGAAGGAAGCTGGTGAGCAGAGAAAGCCTCGGCAAGACAGCAAAAGGCCAAGGACTAAACCCTGTGGCTCAGCTTTTGCCTAGAGGGGTTTGACCTGTCCGAACAGTGGCCTGAACGGAACTGTGGCCAGCTTTAAAGACTGAGGCAGAACGGCAGAGTTGCTGATACGAAGGAAGTAAGGTGGCCTACAGACGCTGAGGTCTCCCAGAGAGAAGAAAGCCTCAAGCCTTATTTAAAGTGAGACTTCGATAGCCAATTTACCCTGACGAACCTGCGTCTGAGCTATTCCAGAAAAAGGACTGCTAAGTGCGTTAAAGAGTCTACCCCCGAGACTGGTTTCCTGACGACTGAGGACCTGCCCCAGAGACTGTATCATTCTAAAAGGGTATGAAAGTAGTTGTTATGATTATCAATAGGTTTAGTGGATAGGTTAAAGGGGTTGTAGGAATTTATAGGATTAATAGTTAAGAAATTGTTGGTGTTTGTTATAAGTGAATTTAGTAATAAATAAATAAGAGTTAAATAAATAATAATTTAAAAGTTCGGGTACATGCCCATTTTATGTGGTGCTGGGGATCGAACCCAAGACTTTGTTCATGATAAGCAGGTATCCACTACCTGCCTACATTCTTACATCTTCCTCTTCTTTTTTGCTTCTCTGTTTCCTTTCTTTCTACTATATTATTTACTTTTACTTACTCTTATTTTTTAAAGTTTTTATATTTTTATTTTTATCTCCCTTATTACATTTATCTAATTTTGTTTTCAAACTTTGAATAACAGTAACTCTCTTGTTGCTCTTGTTTTGAGACAGGTTATCATGTAAACAATGCTAGTCTCAAACACACTATGTACAGCCGAGAATGATCTCTGAACTCTCAAGTTCCACCCTCCTCTACTTTCCAACGACTAAGATTACTGAGATTACTGAGACTGAGATTACAGGTGTGTGCCATTGTGCTCAGCTTTTTTTTTTCTTTTTCTGATCTATTAATCTTTTCCCATTTTTTTAATTAAAAAATGCACAGGGGATATTATATGTGTGCAGTTGCCTGCAGAGGTCAGAAAAGCATGTCAGGTTCCTTGGAGCTAGGGTTCAAGGCAGCTGTGAGTTATCCAATGTGGGTAAGTTATGGCCACCAAACTCAGGCCCTCTGGTAGAGCAGCAAGTGCTCTTAACTGAACTATCTTTCCAGGCTGTCTTGATCTTTTTCTTTCTCTTCCTAACATTCTCTTCACTCTTCTCTGTTCTTTATTTAACCTTGGTTCTCTTTTATTTCTTCCCCCTTCCTGTCTCCTTCCTTTAAAAAATTCAGCATTATTTTCATATATATTCTAGGGAATTTTTAATATTTATTAATTCTCAAAAAATTTTATACAATGTATTTTGAACATATTCACCATTCCTATCCCATCCTTTGCAATTTTTTAACTTTGTAGCACACTATATTAGTTTTGCCATTTTCTGTTTTATGGTTAGTGATACAGTATTAAACTTTAATGCTAACTGTATTTATATATATATATTTCTTTTGGTTTAATACTATTACAATTACAGCAGTCTGTTTTCTCTGCTATCAGTGCTACTAGTGAACTGAGCCCTCAAGAGCAAGCTGATCAGTTAGATCCTAGAATAGAACCAGAAAAGAAGCTTGTCATGGTGTTACATAGCTTTAATTCCAGCATATGGATCTCTGTGAGTTTGAGGCCATCCAGCCTACATGGGGAGTTCCAGGCCAGTGTGTGCTACATAGTAAGAATCTGTCTCAACAAAAACAACTCCCACTCCAAACCCAACCCAAAATGAAACAAAAATCAATAATAAAACAAACTGGAAATACATCCAAAATAAGTCTGTCAAATCCCAACACAGAAATATGAGAAACATGAAAAAGCAAGACAATGTAACTCCACCAAAAGATAATTCCCTACCTACTAAGCTTAAAGGTAAAATTTTGGATAATTTTCCATAAAATTGCTACACAATCTTGAAGTGATGGAGCTGTAGTAGGGACCTTAAGGGCGAAAGCACTGAATCTTCATTCTGCTTGTATGTCCAGTGATGCCCTTAGAGCTGAAAAAACCTGGGACTCTGCCTTCATTTTATAAAATCTGTCTCCTTTGCTACCTTAAATTTATGGATCAGATTGTTGCTCAAGTATGCATACAGACATGTCAATTATTTAAGGAGTATTCATTTAAAGCTGGTAATGTCACACCATGAAAGGCTGAAGGGATCAAGGTAAGAAAACTAAGATAGTGTCAAGATTTTACATTATCACTGGCCACTTTTTACAACATTCTGTCCCAGACAACCAGACAGGTACCTAGAAGTTTTCAGTCACTTGTCTTAACCTTGAAGGTCTAACTAGTTCCACCTGTCCTTTCTGACTTTCTTTTTCTCAGTCATTCTCTCCTGGATCCCTGGAACAAGACTTATCTATGAACAACTTTTGATGATTTGAAACTAGACTCCCACCCCCAGTTCTGCATGGACATCTGAAGTTAATGATCAACAAGATCAAGACTGTTAACCTATGCATGCTTCCTGATCCTATTTCCATTTTTGTTCCTTTCCAATTAAAATCAGAAGCTCTTCAATACTTCAAATACAGAACTGAAGACATTGGGTCCTGTGGTACTTTCTGGTATAGCAACACTGTATAGAGTCCACAGCATCTTTACAAAGATGCTCTACCATACCAAAGATTTCCAATGTACACCTAGAGTATCCCACAAAACTAAGGACCCTCCGAAATCACCATAATCCAACCCTTCTAAGCAAGTAATTAATATTATATTCATTCAACCTACAGCCCTGATTTCCATTTTAACTACTCCAAGGATTTCCTTTTTTCCCCCTCCCTGTGCTAGGTTCTTAAAGGTTCTTAACCAGGCACATATGTATCAACAGATTATAACTTAACAAGTTTGTTTTCCCTAGCTACAAGAGTTCTCCAATTTTGTTTCTCATGTACTTGCTGGTCTCAAGGAACATATGGTTTTCATTCTGTAGAATGACCTTCAACCTTCAGCAATTGTTCCTCAAGATAGATCACACCCAACCCATGAATTTTTGGTTCAAAGAAAATTTAAGAAAGTTTTTTTCTTTTTTGTTTTTGATGGTGTAGCCCTTCCCTGGCTGTCCTAGAACTCGTTCTGTATACCATGCTGGCCTCAAACTCAGAGATCGCCTGCTTTTGCCTCCCAAGTGCTGGGATTAAAGGCATGCACCATCATTGCCCAGATTCTTTTTTCTATAAATATTTTAGTTTGTTTCCAAGAAGAATCTAAGGCTAAATGTGCCACTGGTAAAGAGATCAGATACACATTTGTTCATTAAATAACATCATATATTGGGTGCTGACTACGTATCAGCTGTTATTCTGAACATTTGAAAAGTGGCAATGATTAGGTAAGTCCCTGCTCTGGATGAACTTACACCAGAGTAGGGGAGGAAAACAAGTACATAAAAACATAACTCATCATAAAAACTTTGAAGGGGCTGTAGTGATAGTTCAGTAGTTAAGAACACTGGTACCTCATAATCATCTGTAGTACAGTTCCAGGGGATCTGATGCCTTCTTCTGGCCTTTGCAAGCACCAGTCACATACATGGCAAACAAATAATTTCAGGTAAAACACATAAAATATAAATAATTTTTAGGGCTGGAGAGATGGCTTAGCAGGTAAGAGCACTGGCTACTCTTCCAAAGGACCCGGGTTCAAATACCACCACCCACATGGCAGTTCACAGCTGTCTTAACTGCCAAGTATGGTGGTGCACGCCTTTAATCCCAGCACTCAGGAGGCAGAGGCAGGCAAATCTTTGTAAGTTCAAGGCCAGCCTGATTTATAAAGTGAGTCCAGGACAGCCAAGGATGCACAGAGAAACCCTGTCTCGAAAAAACAAAATAAAATTAAATGATAATTTTTTAAAACTCTAATAAATAAGTAAATGATCTGAAGAAAGAAAAGGTGTGACAAGTGGGAAAAGGGTGCTATGGAGGTGTATCCGGGTGAGTGACCACTGAGAACTGAGGTCCATTTTGCCATAAGTGTCTGATTCTAAGCAGTCTCTTTAAAGGGAGCAAAGGGGGCAAAGTGATAACCAATTTATTTCTAGAAAAGGGTCCTCCTACCCCCAAAAGGCCAAGATTGAAAACTACAAGGTCGTACACCATGTCCCTCTTGCCGCTCATCAAGACTTGGGTATAACTGGGTCTCTTGGATACTTGTGAGCCATACACTTTCAGAGTACAAATGATAGAATCCTCAATTATCAGCTGCTCCACGACCCCATACACATGACATAAATATGGTCACCCAGTGGCAAAGGCAATGCTGGAATATAAGTGCTGATTCTGTCTCTAACATTTTATATTTACATCCTCCTACTTGAAATGTAAAAATAAATAAATAAACAAACAAATAAATAAATAAGTCAAAATTCTTTCAATGTTAGGTTAAAAAGCCTTTTTCTTACCTGAAAAGGATGTGAAGATAAGAACCCAAGCCAGTTAAAATATGCCACCATGCATGAAACTGTGTTGTAACACCTAGGATAGGGGGCACTCTCTTTCGAAAGTTCCTGTGTGGAGAATGGGAAACCACAATGTTACAATAGAAGATATACTTATGCTAATGTTACATTTTGAAATATTCTAAAATATGGCAGTTGTTTAATTTTTTATATCTACTTTCTTGTTTTTTTGAGTGTATTGTGGAACAAACAATATTTCCAGAAGTTTTCAGAAATGATTCAAATTATCATAGAAAACAATTTATTGACATCTTATTAATTTTAACACATATTACTTAATAAAAGGCTTTGAAAAGTTTTACCATAGAATCTATTGTTTTGTTCCAGGTAACTGCTAATCCATGAAAACTGTTTGTTAGGTAATACTTTATTAATACTCCAGAACAACTACTTTCTGGAGCATACTCTAAGAAACACTAGTCCGGTTAGCTATCTGCTCAGGAAAGAACACACATGCACTGTTTTTCATCTCAGAACACCACATACAGTCTACAAGTTCCTTTAAGAGCTATGGTTTCACATCTAAGTGCTTCTTTGAGGAAGCAGTCATTAGCAAAGATTTTATATATATATATAAATGGCAGGAACTTAAAAAATAATTGTGGATTTAGTTCCCCAAGTTGACACCTAGTTGTTCAGATGGGTTTCAAGTTCTTTTGGTTAAAGAAGTATATATCGTACTAATATTTATTAGAGAAGAATACCAATGTGAAATGCCAACCTTAGGTTACACTGTAGGTTAGTGGATCAGACCCAGGGGATGACTATCCACTTAGTATAAAAATTTCATTCTCTGGTGCCCAAAAAGGACAAAACTTGGAAGCAGGTAAGTCAACAGCCTACCTCTGCCAAGACAGAGTAGGCAAGTCCTCCATAATTCCTGCTTTACAATTAATGTCTTTCAGAGATATTGGGTCAAAAGGCTGAATATTGATGCTCCATTGTATTGAGAGAAATTGGGGACTGTCCAGGTAGTCAGTTGTCTATCATGTCTTAGTTTTGGGAGCTGCTGACTTTGCACTTCCTGTTTATTCAGATATATTTGTCCTTCTCAGGTTTCTGAAGTGGTTGAAGACTAGATAGTTATAGTTTCACAGTTAAATTTTAAGTTCTTTAGGAATTAAAAGGATGTTCTAGGTCTAAGAAGATGTTTTTAAGTTGGTAATGCAACTTAGGATGGTAACTGAGTTAGGTATAGAACTTTAAACTTGAGATAGATAGATAATAGAATATTAATATCAGTTGCCAAATACGTATGGACTGGACATTGGGAATGTAGGCTATACCTTATAATTTTCATAATTGCTGCCTAATTGTTCTTATTGTTTTGTATTGTATTTATTGTTATAAGAAAAAGAGCCTTTTATTGGACTAAAAGGGGGAGCTGTTGGAGGGGGAAGATGCACCTTAAATAAAAAAAAAAAAAAAAATCAGATAGGAGGGTGGAGAGGAAGAGGGTAGGAGGGTGGGACTGGGAGGGGGAGGAGGGAGGGAATTATGATTGTGTTGTAACTTGAAGAAATAAATGATGTTAAAAAAGTTTCATTCTCCTAGGCATTCTGCTGGATATTTCTAATTCAGAAGTATGCATCTAGATCTTAGTTTCTTACTTTCGTCTTTCTACCCTCGCCCCTCAGGGTTTCATGTAGTCTAGGGCTAGCTTTCAAGTCCTGAACCTCCTGCCTACAGTGCTGGGATTATAGGCATATACCACCATATCCAGCTAGGTCTTAGTATTTAAACAAGAAGTATTTACTTGTCTACATTTACTTATACAACTTTTTACCACAAAAATCTAACCAAAGTATATATTTATTTAACTACATTTTAAAGTTTCACATTTACATATGCAACTTTTTAATACAGGAAATTATAGAGAATTTCAAACATATGCAAAGGTATGCAAAGTAAGAGCCATATGTGGTGGCACAGGTTTATAATTCTAATACTTGGGAAATGGAGGCAAAAGGATAAGGAATTCAAGATCATTCTTGGTTACCTAGTGATCTCAAGACCAATGTGGTCTATGTGAGGCACCATCTCAAAAAAAGTCATCCTTGGGGCTGGAGAGATGGCTCAGCAGTTAAGAGCACTGGCTGTTCTTCCAAAGGATCTGGGTTGAAATCCCAGCACTCACATGGCAGTTCACAGCCATCTGTAATTCCCAGGCGTGATTGTGCATCCCTTTA
This sequence comes from Lophiomys imhausi, assembly GCA_907164525.1. Lineage (NCBI taxonomy): Eukaryota > Metazoa > Chordata > Mammalia > Rodentia > Muridae > Lophiomys > Lophiomys imhausi. Next base: position 23,852,498 of record CAJQZJ010001826.1, on the reverse strand, counting down.
ATCCCAGCACTTGGGAGACAGAGGCAGGTGGATCTCTGCAAGTTCAAGGCCAACCTTGTTTAATAAGTGAGTCCAGGACAGCCTATTACCAAGCTTCAATAATTATCAAATTATGCTAAATCCATATCATCTTAACCTTCATTTATGTCTCTCTCCCACATTTCTTGGAGTAAAATTCTAGATATATTTTATCACTGGATATTTCAGTCTGTATCACTAGAAAAAACTTCTTTAAACCGTATCTACAATACTATTTTCACATCTAAAATACTAGTAATAACCCTTTAGTATAAAATATTTAATTATTAATCTAGTTCAACTTCTGTTTATGTTTTCACAGTGAATCAAGATCACAAAAGACTAATAACACTGTTAACCAATGGCTTCCCTACACTCTTTGGTTTTGTTTTTTGGTGTTGGTGATCCAACCCTGGGTCTCATGCATACTAGACAAGTACTCAACCACCTGAGCAATAGCCTTAGCTCCCATAATATAGCTCTTTACTATTTATTCCTTTTTATTTTGTGAATTTTACATCATGCACCCTGCTCCTTCTCATCTCCCACCTCCCCTCAGACCCATCCTCCACCCTTGAAACCAACCCCCACCTAATAAAGAAATCTCATTGTGAAAGCTGTAGTGTCTCAGTGTGTCCCACAATATTCCCTTTTGTTCACACGTTTTTGTTTGCAAATGTTTATTATAATGACTCCTTGGGTCTGGTATGAGGCTTCTGCTACTTTGTTAATACTGGAACCTCACTGGGACTCCTCTCAGATATGCTGTTATTTTCTTTTGTCATGGAGATTCTATAGTTTTGGGGCTGTGGAACTGGCCTCTTAATCCACTCCAGCAGTTCATCCATGGGGTGTATGTTGGGGTAGGCCAACTCAAAGTCCTGGTTCTGGGCCTGGAACCCCCACTTGCAGGGCCTGCTCTTCAGAGTGCTGCAGCAGGTAAGGGGTTGGACCAGCTCTCCTGCTTTCATGACCCTATCAGGGCCAACTCTCTCATCTGCCACTGGTGGTAAGGGCAAAAGGGAGTGGAGCTCATCGTTGCCAACATCACCACAAAGCAGACAAAAGGCAGGACTGGCTGTCCTACACTCATACCCTCGGGTCTGGCTCACCCACAACCCCCTCATCCAGGGCCAAGGAGGGTTCTTCTAGTTTCTGGTTTGCTTCCTGTCCTGGAATTACATCTGGGGTTTGCCTGGTGCTGGACTGGTGGTTGACATAGGCTAGCACCCCTTCTGGATCCCATGGTGCCAAAGCGGTGTTGGTATCCAGCCTGCTTTTTTCCCTAGGAATGTTAGGCTACTATTCATTCAGATGTTCATAGGTCAGAACACTGAATGTAGACATAGTCTCTCTCCTCTCTGCCACCTACTAATGAATATGAGACACAGCAGCCAAATGTGCAACGCCTCTAGGGGCAGAAGCTTTTTAGTCTTTTAATGTCATGTCAAACTTTACTATTTCTCCCTGCCTGTAATTTATTTGCTGCAGAGACCAGGTCATTCAACTTTTAAGCTTCCAATAGTCTAAATCTTGCTGATTGACACCTTCCTTGGAAAGTTTTACATGATTGCTAATGCTTATTACAAATCATTCTTGTTTACTTGATGAAGCAGACTAGGTAGTTTTTTGTTTGTTTGTTTGTTTTTGTTTCTTTTGGGTTTTTTTTGAGACAGAGTTTCTTTATGTAGCCCTTGGCTGTCCTAGAATTCACTTTTTAGACCAAACTGGCCTTGAACTCACAGAGATCTGTCTGCCTCTACCTCCCAAGGGCTGGGATTAAAGGTGTGTGTCACCATGCCAGCTTGATTAGGTAGTTTGCAAAGATATAGTAAATCTGTGATTAACTGTATAGTTTTGTGATGCACACATACAAAATAACCCAATATTATAAAATATTCTAAGGTTTAAACTTTTAGGCAATTTAACTAGGTATTTCCAGAGTTTAACTTTACTGTGCCATACAGTGTCAACATTGGTAAAAACTTATTTTAGAACACTGTTGTTTCTACATGTGTACAAAATTCTCTGCTTAATATAATGCTTCCAAAATTATTTTCTAGGAATGAAAATATATCTTACCTTAGTGAATCACAAAAGATGTTATCTACATTCCACAATAAAAATCCCAATAAAAAGATAGTCAAGGATGTATAACCTAGTCCTCTAAGCCATGGATAAACCCTGTGGAGAAAAGAAAAGAACATGACAAATCTTCATGGTGAGGGCTTGAAGTTATCTTTTTTATGAGAAAAAAAAGTCCTCAGGAGACTAAGAGCAAACCCATTTATTAACTTAACACCTTTGCCAATCATGTGTTACATACTTTAAAAAAAAAAAAAGATTTTTTTTGGGGGGTGGGTCATGCTATGTTGTTACTAAGGCTGACCTTAAATTTTGGGACTCCCACAGTCCTCCTGCCTCAACCTCCCAAGGAGCTGAGACTAAAGCACTTTACCATTGTGCTTGGACATTTGCTGAACATTGGGCTATTTAATGGTACCAAGAGAAAATGGCCCATCAAGACTCTTAAGTATATGAAGGAGATAATCTGATATACTTGTCCAACAATTTTTAGTGGCATAGAAGAGACAGGGAGGTGAGTTTAGACTTAATATAGGTTGAATTGCATTCTCTGCCAGGCACACACATGCATACACCTGCACATGCATGCACACGGACATCCCTTCTCTTCCCCAAAATCACATAAAATACTGAGTTCTTAATGAGTCAAGCATAGCTCTAAGCATTTCAGTGAGAGGCAGTTAATAAGACAAAGCCATGCTCTCAGGAACTTATAGTATGATTTGGGCAGGAAATGAAGACAGTATTGGTTATAAAATGTTTTGAAGAAAAGTAATTTGGAGGCAATATAGAGGTGTTTGTTTGGATGGGGAACACCTTTGTCTATCAAATCTGCAAATACACCTATGAGGCAAGTAGTCTTTTCACATCACTACTGAGGAAGTTGAAGGGTGAGGAATTCCTTAAAATATAACAACAGCAGCTTATTCAGTTTTTATAGCTTTAATAAAGTAGACTAATTTATTTGGTTTTTTGAGACAGGGTCTTCTTAAGTAGCCTTAGCTGGCCTGCAATTAGGCTGATTAGGCTAACCTTGAACTTTTAACTATCCTCCTGCCTCTGCCTCCACTGTAGTAGGATAATACGCATATACTAGCATATCTGGTTTAGAACATACATATTTAAAAAGTACATTTAGGGGCTAGGGAGCTTGGTACCCAGTACCCATATCAGGTAGCTCACAACTACCTATATTCTAATATTGGGGGTTCCAACCTCTTCTAGCCTCTGAAGGTACTGTCACTTACTTGCCCATATTCACATACAGACACACCCACAAAAACACAATTAAGAATAAAATTCAAAAAAATATACATGTGAATCCAGGCTTAATGGCTCACATTTCTAATCTGTCTGGAAAGTTGAGTCAGAAAGATGCCGTGGTGGGAGGCCACCCTGGACTATGGAAAGAGAACCTGTCTCAAGAAGACAAAAACAAATGAACAGAAGGTACATGCAACTACCACTGTGATCAAAAATAACACATCCATTATCTCAGAAAGTGAGGGGGGGGAAGGGAGACGACGAGGGAGATGGAGACTGATGATGGGAATCATACTGTGTTCCCCTTATTGTACGATATTTGATTTGATATTGAAAATTACCCATTCTGTCATGTATGAGCACATCATTTTTTTATTACTATACTCCACAGCATGGATATAGCACAATTGGATTGGCTGTCCAAAAGCTGACAGACATTTTTGTGTCCAGTTATTGACCATTACAAATAAAGCATCTATGAACATCCCTAATTAAGACTGTGTGTTGAAATATACTTTCATTTCTCTTGGGTAAATAGGTGGGAATGAAATGGCTTGGTTGTATGAGATGAATGTTTAGCTTTACAAGACACTGTTCAAGCATTATTCCCTTTATCCCTTTCCTGTCTCTTATCTTTCCTTTCCCTTCCTTTCTTGGTCCTGAATGAAACAAGGGTCCTTGACATGTTAGGCAAGTTTGCTACTAGTGGGAAGTCCCTCAGGCACTGGAATAAGAGATGGTGCTAATTTACATTTCTATCAGTCATGTATGAGTGGTGCCAGCTGTTCTGAATCCATGTATATATAGTATGTATATATATATATATATGTGTCTGTCCTTCATTTTAGTAATATGTCTAGTAGTGTAGTAGTATCTCTTTGTGCTTTTTATGTACATTTCCCCCAAAATTAGTAAGGGTATTATTTTGTGTACTTGTCTATCATCCATCTTCCTCAATATGGTATTTATTGCATTGTAAGAGTTCTTTATAGATTGAGGATGCAAATCCTCTATTGCATATATATTTTGGAGATATTCTCTCCAAGTCTATGACTTGCCTTTTGTTTTCTGAACACAGTCTCTTAAAAACCAAGTTTGTAATTTTTTTCAAGCCAAGTTCTTGCTATGGTTGCCTAGGATGACACTGAGCTACAGGCTCAAGTTATCCTCCTGCTTGGTTTCTTGCTTATACCACCTGGTCTGGCCAAAGTTTGTTAATTTTAATTAACTTCAAACTTGAATTTATCATTTTTTAATAGTTTGTGTTCTAATAAATCTTTGCCTAATTAAAGTCTGCAAAGATTTATACTACCAGTTTAACAATTTTCGCTTTTACATTTAGAGATATGACTCACCTTTGTTATATATATATTTTTTTTACGATGCAATATCTAACTTTATTTGTTCAAGAGCTCCTAGTGCAAATATCAAACAAGCCTGGGCTTTGATCTGTGAGCTCGTATCACATGTCAGGGAAGAACTGAACTGTGACCTACGTATAAGGCTGAAGACTAAAGGTTCATGGTTAGTCACATTGGACGTTTGTGTTTCTACAGCCTAGAATCTAGCAGTCACAAGTCTTTTAGGTCTTTCTGGATGTCCCACAGGGTGTCTGCGCTCTTCCTGAGCTGAGCGACCTCATCATCCTTCAGCTTCTGGTTGATGACACTGGTCAGCCCCCGAGCATTAAGGATGCACGGGAGACTGAGGAAGACTTCATTCTCAATGCCGTACATTCCCTTCACCAAAGTAGACACAGGGTGAATCCGAGATAGGTTTTTCAGCATGGACTCAACGAGCTCGGCTACACTTAACCCAATGGCCCAGTTGGTGTACCCTTTTAGCTTGATGACTTCATAGGCACTGTCCACCACCATCTTATGCACTTCCTTCCAGTTCTCACTGTCATTGTCCGTTCCCATTTCTGGATTCAGTTCCTGGAGGGAGACTCCTGCCACATTCACCCCACTCCACACAGCCACACTGGAGTCACCATGTTCACCCAGAATCCACCCATGGCAGCTGGTGGGATGAATGCCAAGCTTCTCAGCCATGAGGTAACGGAACCGAGCAGAATCCAGGTTGCATCCACTTCCAATCACGCGGTGCTTAGGTAACCCACTCAGTTTCCAGGTGACACAAGTAAGAATATCCACTGGGTTGGAAACCACAATGATGGTGCAGTCGGGGCTGTACTTGACAATCTGAGGAACAATGAACTTAAACACATTGACGTTTCTCTGCACCAGGTTGAGTCGACTCTCCCCCTCCTGCTGGCGGACTCCTGCAGTCACCACCACAATCTTAGAATTGGCTGTCACAGAGTAATCTTTATCCGCCACAATTTTCGAAGTCTGAAGAAATAAGCTCCCATGCTGTAGATCCATCATCTCGCCTTTGAGTTTGTCTTCTAAGACATCCACAAGGGCAAGTTCATCAGCCAGAGACTTTCCTAGAATGCTGATAGCACACGCCATACCAACTTGTCCGACGCCTACTACAGTGATCTTATTGTTCGGGACGCCTGCCTCTTCTTCTGCGACTGGTGCAATGAGTTTTTCCTTAAGAGTTGCCATTTTGTCCAGACAAGAGAAGGCTCTGCAGAGCTATGAGGCAGGAGAACCACTGCAAAGCTAGCAAGCTTCTCTGCGGACTATAGATCTGCCTGTTATATTTTTTATAACAGGCTGAGAACAGAGTTCAGGGGTAGAACACTTTTATAGTATATAGTATATATTCCATAGGTATGTGGTTGAAGGCTGTTTTCACTTATAGGACTAGGCATGGTGGCTCATATCGGCAACCCCCACCACACCTAAGGCTGAAGGTTCATAAATTTGAGATCAGTCTGGTCTACACACGAAGTGAAATTCTACTTCAAAAAGAATTAGTACAACTGGTTGAAAAGATGATCTTTTCTATTAAGTCACCTTCACATATTTTCATTGAAGATCAGGCTAGTATGATGTGTTATCTACTTAAGATGTTCTATATATTCTGTCCTTACTAACTATAGTACAACACCTCAATTGGTATAGTAGAATAAATCAAGCTCTTAAGTTCTCCCCAACACTCTCTTTTTGGTGCTGAGCACATGTACTCTACCACACCCTCACTCCAGTCCTCTAATGCTGTTCTTCTCTTTAAAAACCATTTCATCTATTCTTGGTCTTTTGTGTTCTATAATGTCAGAATCAATTTCTACATTTAAAAAATTATCTTATTATTATTTTATGTTTATGAGTGCTTTGCCTACATGTATGTCTGAGCACCATCTATGTGCCTGGTATTGGCAGAGTCCAGAAAAGAACATCAGATCCCCTGGAACTGCAGTTACAGAGAGTTGTGAGCCATTATGTGGGTGGTGAGACTTAAACCTGGGTCCTGTGGAAGAGCAGCAGCAAGAGCTCTTAACCTCTGAGTCTGGCACAGTCTGTTTGTGTGTTCTGAGACAAAATCTCATAATCCAGCCTTATAAAGAGTTCCAGCTGGTCTGAAATTCTTATTTTATTTTTTATTTTTTTATTGTTTTTCAAGGCAGGGTTTCTTTGTTTAGCCCAGGGTGTCCTAGAACTAGATCTGTAGACCAGGTTGTCCTCAAACTCTGAGAGATTCAAATGCCTCTGCCTCCTAAGTGCTGGGAGCACCTGGAACTCTCTATGTGGACCAGGTTGGCCTGCTTCCCCAGTGTTGTGACTAAATGCATCACTATGCCCAGTAAATTTCATTTTTTACCAAAAGTTGTGATCTTTAACATGTAGACAAAGTTGGAAAAACTGACACCTTAATGATTCTGACTTTTCTAACCAGTAAGGGAGTACATCTCTCAATTTATTTAGTTCCTTTAGTTTCTCAGCAAAAACAAAAACACTGTCGTTTTCAATGCATAGATCTGGCACATATTGGAACATTGTCCAAGAATGGGGGGGGGAGGGGGTCCGCATGAGAAGAATTCTGAGTGCTTGTGAGAAAACTTCCAGAAAACAAGACAAGAGTCTTATGACCTCAGTTTCTTCAAAAACATAGAGTTGCTCTTGGAATGTGCTTTTAGTGCCCCTCCCAGGTGCAGCAGATAGAAAAGTGAGTTTACTTCAGATTATTCACTACAACTGTATGTTGTTGTTTACATGCCTCTATGGAAAAACATGGTTTTGCCACGTATGGCTTGTCCTTGTGACTGTACACTTTACTATGCATGTCTTCCTAACCCTCAGAGTATAAGTTGTCTGATTCTCTGAATAAAGTTGGCTATTGCATGAGACTTTAGTCTGCCTCATTTATCGGCTCCATTCTCCCGGGTCCCACCACCTCTAGAGCGGTAAGCAGCACACATTTTTTACTTTTATCCTCAACATTTGATGTTGATGTAAACTGTACATTAAACATTTTCACTTTCCATTCATTCCCATTAATACACAGAAATGATTTCCCACCCCCTTCAGGCTAGAAAGATGGTTCAGTAGTTAAGCTGTTCTTCCAGAAGACCCACGTTTGATTCCCAGCATCCATGTCACATGGCTAAAAACTACCTTCAACTCTAGCTCCAGAGGAATCCAATACTTTCTCTGGCCTCCAAGGGCACCTGCACTAATATGCACACACACACATCTACACATAAATAAAAATAAAATAAATCTTAAAAATAATTTTTTTCTTCTGAATCCTGACTAGACTCCTATAATTGATAAATTTCACTAACTTCTACTAGTTTTTTTTTTTAACTAGTCTTTGGGTACATGGCCTGTGGTTTTTTTTTTGGGGGGGGGGTACATACTTGTGTTAGTCTCAAACATGATACCAAAAAGGACTTCCATCAGCATAATTCTAAGTAAAATAATGATACTATAATAACCTCATTTTATTCTAAGATACTACAAGAATAATAGAGAAAACACATTTAGGTATGTCATGCTATAGAACTTATAGGCTAAGAAAATTCCTTTTTACTACTGACTAGTAAAGTCTTTTTGTTTTTAGATTGTGAACATGTGCTGAATTTTATAGAATATTTTCTGTAAATCTACAGGTATACAGCTTTTGTCTTTTATTTTTAAAATATGGTAAATAGTAATAACAGACTTTTAAATGGTTTTATTGTTTTAATTGTAAATATTTGCATGTAAATAATGATTTGTTTTTATGTATTTATCCATGTTATGAATTTTTGAGCCCAGGGGCAACCATATAGCTAAGGATAGCCCTGAAACTCACAACAGATGATGATCTTGAACTCCTGATCCTCCTATCTCTGCCTCTGCCTACCAAGTGCTGTGATCATAGGTATGTTGCTACCATCCCTGACTTAATGGTGATTTTCTAAACTTACCATGGCCAATCTTCAGCTCTCAGGAGAAGTACAAAAGCAAAATTCTTCAGTGGGGTGAAATGAATGTCTTTGGGTTATCCAGATAGCAGGGTGTGAAGGAGAGAGCAAGAACTTCATCAGCACATGGTCCATGCATGCTCAGTACAGACAAGATTCTAGAGCTACACTACCCACAAAGCACAGGGAATGGGGGAAATACATAGAGTTCTGGAAATATCTGTGTGATGTGCTAAGGCTTCATTCTACACTCGCTGTCTGTATGCTGTAAAGCTGTTATCTAAGAAGTCCTTTCTCTTCTCCTTCCCTTGAGAACTGCTTTCATCTCTCTCCTGGGTTAGTCCCTGCTTGAATCCCATGCCTTCTTCCTTTTTGTACTATTCTCTTTTTGATGAAACAAATTTTCTAATAGGAGGGTGTTCCTGACCAACAGTTTATTGAATTTAAATTTCTTTTGAAAATATAAATATATAAAACTATTTTTCTCCATATTTTGTTGATAGTTTGGTTAACTATAGAATTCTAGGCTAAAATTTTCATTTAGAAATTCAATGGCACTTAGTCTACTTCATCAAGTTTCTAATATGGCTTTTGGAAATTCAAAACCATTCTGATTTCTAGTCATGTCTCCCAAATATTTTCCAGACTGCTTGTTCCTGCTATTGCCTAAAACTTGAAAATATTATATCATGCAAGGTAAGGTTCTTGGCTTAAGATGTGGCTTTTTAGGTCAATCTAATGAAGTTAGTAGAAATATATTTATCTTCCAGTTTTTAAGATCTTACTGAATCTTTTCTTTGTGGCCTTATGGGTTTAAAAGTAAAGGTTTTATTATAGTCTTAAAGTCAAATGGAAGCAAAACAGATGCTGATACTTTAAATGCTGTGCCCTTTAGTATTTCTATCATTAATTTCTCTTCAGGTTTATGGCATTTATCTGATTTTTAATTTTTTGTTTTGAGACAGTCTCATGTAACCCAGGATGGCCTTGAACTTGTTATGGAGCCAAGGATAACACTGAACTTCTGATCCACCTCCCAAGTACAGAGGGGTTACAGGCAACTGCCACATCTGGCCTCTGCTTTCTAATTCTTGAAGTTGAAGGCTTAGTTCATTATTTCTTTTAACTGTCCCCTACCGTTTTGAGCTGGGTTCTCTATATGTAGCCTTGGCTAGCCTTAAACTCATAGATCCTCCTGCTTCTGCCTCCCAGGAACTTGAATTAAAGGCATATGCTACCATGCCTGGCTTCCCTTCTTTTTCTTTTTGAGAGAGGGTACTGTTAGGTAGCCCCAGCTGGCTTCAAACTTGTGATCTTTCTGTGTCAGTAGGAAGTATACTCCTGCTGGGAGTATAGATGTGCACAACTTCTGCCATTAGAGAAGAATTTTAGTACCTTTTATTTCATCTCAAGAGAGATTCTGATCAGTTCCTTTAATACATGTCCTTCAGTGTGTAAATAATCACCTCACACACACTGAAGTAGATTTGATCGATGGTTCCATTTCCCAGGAAACTTCAGACGTCATGTACTGGAGTTGACTAAACTACAGAGACCAGATCTTGTTTCCTGAGGCACTTCTTTCTCCATCCTACTTTTTGACTTTTCTACCACATTTTGTCAAGGGGAAAGCAGTTCTTGAAAAATCACTTAAATTTCTATCTTCCAAGTTGCACAGTAGATATTTCGGAAGATGAACAATGAGTATTCTCTTGTAAACTGCACAGAATTGGGATTGTGTACACTCCACTCAGTAATGAAGTAACTAGAGTAAATGTGAACTAGCATCACATGGATTTGGCCAGAAGGGCAGTCTTGGAAACAGTTAGGCTCCCCTTTGGCATGATGGTACCTGAAGAGCACATTTCTTCACAAATTTTCAAAGGACTCTTCTCTCCCTCTCTCTCTCACACACACACACACACAAATATTCATATAAATGTATATATGTATCATATACATATATTATATACGAATGTATGTATGTATGTATCCTAAAACTTGACACTGAAAGACGAGTTACCATCTTTTTTTTAACTGGAGGGCTTTTTTTTTCTTGTCCCAATCTTTCACTGACTATATATCTTTCTGAATCTAGTACATGTGATATGGTGATGGGAAAACAGTTCCAATTATCTAGGTTTTTAAAAAAATTACTTTATGTTTTTATTTTGTGTGTCAATGCACACAGGTGTATATATACATGACTGCCATGGTCACGTGTGGAGGTCAGAGGTCAACTCAGGATTTGGTTCTCTCTTTCCACCAAGTGGGTCCTGGGATTGAACTCGGTCATCAGGTTTGGCAGCAAGTGCCTTTATTCACTCAGCAATCTTGTAGGCCCTAAACTAAAAACTTTTGTTTTGGGCTGGAGAGATGGCTCAGAGGTTAAGAGCACTGACTGCTCTTCCAGAGGTCCTGAGTTCAATTCCCAGCAACCACATGGTGGCTCATGACCATCTACATTGAGATCTGGTGCCCTCTTCTGGTGTGCAGGCAGAACACTGTATACATAATAAATAAAATATTAAAAAAAAACTTTTGTTTTGTGTTTATTATGAGGCTCTTGAAATGAAAGATGTTAGTGTACTAGCATCTTCCAGTGCCTTCAAGCTAATTATATAAGCACTCATTTATCTTTGCAGTTTCTTCTTTGGATTTGATGCTTTCGAGTTCTTATGTCTTTTTAAGCTAGCCAGCATTTAAAGTTTATTGTGTTTTATTAAGAATGTCTAGGTGTTTTGTTATAGAAAGAATTTTAAGATCTCAGTCACAATTTAAAACAAAAAAGTTTGAAATTTTCTATTTGATGTTAAGAACCTTTATACAGAAGCACGCTTCTGGGTTCTAAGGATTATCAAGTTAACTAAGTTTTAAGCTCACAATGAGCCGGGCTATGATAGCCCACAACTTTAATCCCAGCACTCAGGAGGCAGAGGCAGACAGATCTCTTAAGTTCGAGGCCAGCCTGGTCTACAAAGTGAGTGCCAGGACAGCCACAGCTATGCTGAAAAACCCTGTCTCAAAAAACAACAAAAAAGCTCACAATATAGTCATGGATAGATAAGGAGAAAATAAACAACACTAAATGAAGTGATCACTAAACAGAGATACAAGAAAGAAGGTATGACAGGGCAGATAAAAAGATGATTTTTTGCCGGGCGGTGGTGGCGCACGCCTTTAATCCCAGCACTTGGGAGGCAGAGGCAGGCGGATCTTTGCGAGTTCGAGGCCAGCCTGGTCTACAAAGTGAGTCCAGGACAGCCAGGGCTACACAGAGAAACCCTGTCTCGAAAAACCAAAAAAAAAAAAAAAAAAAGATGATTTTATTTCATAAAAACTGTCACTAGTAAATACTTTTAAATCTTTTTATTATATGAGAGGGCAGACAACTGTGTGTGTGTGTGTGTGTGTGTGTTTTGTTGGTACTTTGGTATGTTACTTAATGGGAGCTGGTTCTCTCCTTTTAACTGTTAATATTAAGATTTTACATGTGAGCTCTGGGGATGGAACTCAGATAGTGAGGCTTAGAGAGAAGGGCCTACTCATTGAGCCATCTCACTAGCCCACTGGTAAGCACTTTTTAAAGGCCTCTGTGTTTTCTCAGCATACCTATCAGACGAACACTAAGTTGAGAAATGTGTTTTATTTTCTCCACATCTCCCTAAGGTGCTCAGATTAAAAACAGAATAAAGTGGAAGTTTGTGCTTCTGGAAAGATGGAGTAAACTGAGTTTTTCCAATTCTTTCCACTAAATTCTACAAGATCCTATGCATAATATACAATATTAAATAAATATTAGAAGATTTTGAAAGGTCTTTACCTTTCAAAAGGTAGCAGACTTTTCTACTACCTTTTGTAGTAGTAGAAGGAAGTAGACTAGGTAGGGACCCTAAAACTTAAAAAAATAAGTTTTTTTAAAAGTGGTAAGTTCCCTCCTGTGTTTTCTTTTAAATTTAATATTATTTTAATTCACACATTAACAAATTATGATCATCTATACTTATGGGATACATGCTCATGGTCTATGTATACAATGTGGAATGATTAAATCAAGCTAATTAACATATCTATATCTCATTTGTCATTTTCTGTGATAATACATTTGAAATTTATTCTCTTAGCTGTTTTGAAATGCATATTACTAACCATAGTAAATTGTTGTGCAACTGATCTCAAAAACTTATACCGCCAGGCATGGTGGCTCACACCTCTAATTCCAACACTTGGGAGACAGAGGCAGGCAGATCTCTGTGGAGTTCAAGGCCAGCCTGGTCCAGGACAACATAGAGAAACCCTGTCTAGAGAAATCCTGTCTCAAGAAACCAAAAAAAAAAAAATTATTTCTCCTGTCTGACACTTTGTGCCCTTCCACCAACATTTCCCCATTGCCTCCCTGTCCCCCCAGCCTCTGATAACCACCATTTACTCTATACTTATAACCTCCCTGTCCCCCAGCCTCTGATAACCAACATTTACTCTATACTTATTAAAGCAGATATCTCATATAGTTTTCTTCAAATTTCTTTAATTTTAAAACTCTTGTTTTTATATGATGCACATTAATAGATCACTTGAAGAACAAGTCTTCTATACATCATAAATAAATGCTGGGTTATAGTTTTCTATCACTATTCTTCTAGAGTTAGGTTTTATTTTATTCCAATTTAGGCTATAGCCTTACAGGCCTGATTATATTTTTATCAGAATGTTGATGGCAAACCCAAACTACTTACCATGTAACAATATAAATAGAACGAAGTACTAATGCAAAGACCAACATTCCATACATGACCTGAATAGGAAAGAAAAAGAAAGTAGTCAGTACTCTTCCTTCCTTCCTACCCGTCCATTTTATCCATTGACCATCCATTCAATGACCATCTGTCCTTCCAGCCATCTGTCCTTCCATCCATCTGTCCGTCTGTCCATCCATCCATCCATCCATCCACCCACCCATCCATCCATCCATCCATCCATCTTGTGGTGACAAGGATTCCACCTCATACATACCAGAGAAGTGTCCTGCCACCGAGCCATTATATCATAGCTCCCATTTCTTTTTTCTTTTTCTCTTATTTCACACAAAGGCTTACTATGTAGACTATACTGGCCTGGGATTCCAGATCGTCCTGCCTTTGTCTTGAAAGTGCTGGGACTATAGCTGTGTGCTACCAGTTTAAAGTCTGCTTTTAAAAAGATGGGAGGGGCAGACACAGTGGCACATCTTTGTATTTCCAATACTCAGGAGGCTGAGGCAGGAGGAACATTAGTTTGAAGATAGCCTGGACTATATTGCTAGACCCTATCTCAAAGCCAGTCAACCAACACACAGCACCGATCTTTCTCATAAAAAATAAGATTCCAAAATAACAGGGCACCAGAGTAACATATAATAATATAGGCTATGAAATTTTTAAAAGGGTTTTTTCCCTAGCTTTGCCACTAACTAGATAAGAGAGACCAGACAAATCCTCTCAAACTCTTACTTATTTTATTTATAAAGAAAGATGATATTTTAATATGATACTGGCTAAGTTACTTTATATAATATACATGAATAGACAAATATATTGCATGTGTATATATTTATATACAATGTAGCATATAACAGATCAAAATTATCAAAAGTTATGTTTGTTTTTAAATGTGCTTATCACATCAGTTTCCTTACATTTCTAATTAATAATATAAGGGCTGGAGTGATGGCTCAGTGGTTAAGAGCACTGGGCTGCTCTTCCAGAGGACCTGGGTTCAATACCTAGCACCTGTTTATCAGCTCACAACTGTCTGTAATTCAAGTTCCAGTGGACCCAACTCCCTCACACAGACAAGAATGCAGGCCAAACATCAATGTATTATAAAAAAAAAGAATGTGAGATACCTAATTAATAATAAAATGTACAAAGAAGCATAATAGATTGAGTCTAAGATAACTGCTTAGATTCTTGTTTTTCACAATTGTTCACACAGTGTGTTTTTACAAAACCTGAGAGTCAAATGAGAAAAGACAAGTCTCCATATTCTGATGTACTACATCTGGGAATCAATCGTCAGCAGACATCAGGAAAATTAACAGGGCTTCTTGAGACAGCAAATGGTCTCTCTCCGAGATCTCAATTACTGATTTGTCAATTTGCTGCTAAAAAGGTTTCACTGGCTGCTTAGGCTTTCCTTTTTACCTACTCTTACATATGCTTTTCTTTTTGTTCCTTTGCTTTAAAATATAATGGTGTATTTATTTAATGTGGCAGCTATGTAATTAGGGTATTGCCTTATTTTGAAAGACCATCAAATTAAATCAGTGAGTCTGAGTTCTCATTTGGAGATTTCTGAATCACCTTGAACTTAATAGTAAAGTAGAATTGTTATCAGTATGTTCCCTTCTCTGGAAATTAAATCTGGCTAGCAGAAACCTTTTTGTTTATTAACCCTTTTCTTTTAGTTTTATATCATTACCTATCTCTAGAACTAAGTCAAATACCTTTTAGAAGCTTTTCATCATTTCTCATGGGCAGGAATTTACATATCATTTGACATCTTAATATATAGTTTAAAATATTCATTTATTTGTATGAATATGCATGATTTGCCTGTATGGATGTGTATTATCTGAATGCCTGCTCCTGTAAAGCTAAAAGAGGGTGTCAGAACACCTAGAACTAGAGTCACAGATGGTTGTGAGCTGTCATATGGGTGCTGGGAAATGCACCTCTGTTTTCTATAAAAGCATCAAGTGTTCTTAACCACTAAGCTCTCTCCCCAACCCTATATACATTTAATATCAAATTGTACTATTAAATTTAATAAATGCAACTATTAAGTTGCATTCTTATATTGTTTTCATATTATATTTATAAAATAATAATTTTGTTTTCAACATTTTTAAATGCTTTTAATTGTTATTGGGTGTGTTTACATGTGAGAAATACATGTGATTGTGGATGCACATATGTCTTTCCATCATGGAACCCAGGGATTAAACTCAGTCGTCAGTCTTGCACAGCAAGAGATTTTACCTGCTGAGCCATTTTGCTAGCCCATTTTCACTATTTTTTTTAAACTAAGAAATTTACTCTGCCCCTTAGAGGCATTGCAGATGTAGCTGCTATGTCACATGTGCATCAGTAGGTGGCAGAGAGGAGAGAGAGGCTATATGTACATTCAGTGTTCTGGCCGATGAACATCTGAATGAATAGTAGCCTAACATTCCAGGAAACAAAGCAAGCTGAATACCAACACAACATAGGTGCCATGGGGTAGCCTGTGATGACTACCAGACCAGTACCAGGCAAGCACCAGATGGGCTCCCAGAACAGGAAAAAAGTCAGAAACTAGAAGAACTCTGCCTGGCCCTGGATTTGGGGGTTGTGGAGACCCAGCCCTGGGGTGAGATCTGGCCCAGACGGGGTCACAAGAGCAGGAGAGCTGTCCCTGCCCCTCACATGCTACAGCACTCAGAAGAGCAGGTCCTGCACCTTGCCTGGGTAGCACACTACAGCTTGTCCTGGATATGGGGGTTGTGGGTGAGCCAACCCTGAGGGAGTGAGTGTTGGAGAACCACCCCTGCCTTCTGTCTGCTATGTGGTGGTGTTGGCTAGGGAGAGATCCCCTCCCCTTCTTTGCCCTCACCACCATTGGCCAATAAGGATCTGACCCAGATGGGGTCACAAGAGCAAGAAAGCTGTCTTTGCCCCTCACATGCTGCAGCACTCAGGAGAGCAGGCTCTGCACCTTTCCATAGTAGAACTGGCCCTGCAAGTGGGGGTTGCAGCTCCAGAACCAGGGCTTTGAGTTGGCCCACCCCAACATCTAACCCATGGATGAGCTGCTGGAGTGCAAGAAGAGACCAGTTTCACAACCCAAAACTACAGGATCTCCATGACACAGGGCAGTTACAGCATATCTGAGAGAAGTTCCAGTGAGGTTCCAGTACTGATGGAGTAGCAGAAACCAGAGGCCTCATATCAGACCAAAGAGTCATTTTAATGAACATTTCCAAGCAGAATGTGTGGACAAAAGGGAATATTGTGGGACACCCTGAAAAACACTGCAGCTTCCACAATGAGATTTTATTTTTTATGTTGGGACAAATTGCAAGGGTGGAGGGTGGGTCTGAGGGGAGGTAGGAGATAAGAGGGAACAGGGTTCATGATGTGAAATTCACATAATAAAAATTTTTCAATTAAAAAAAAAATTTAAGCCGGGCGGTGGTGGCGCACGCCTTTAATCCCAGCACTTGGGAGGCAGAGGCAGGCGGATCTTTGTGAGTTCGAGGCCAGCCTGGTCTACAAAGTGAGTCCAGGACAGCTAGGGCTACACAGAGAAACCCTGTCTCGAAAAAAACAAAAAAAAAATTTAAAGATTAAAGACAGGAAGAAGTTTCTTTACAGTTTATCAAGTGTCAAGAGATCAAGATTCTAAAATTTCAAGCCAGTGTTCCTTTAGACAAGTTTGCTTTCCCCTACTTTTTCAAATAATGGATAGTTGAGTCAATATCAAAAGACTAAGCAACTCATTTATTGGTTTTTTTGTTTATTTCTTCATGGTGCTAGGGATTAAATCCAAGGCCTTTTGACTGCTAGGCAGATATTCTACCACTGAACTCTCACTCCTGCCCCACTAATCATTTATCTTAAAATTAAGAAATCGAATTCAACAAAAGCTACCATTAGAAGAATGAAAACAGGCTGGGTGTGGTGCACATGTTGTAATCTCTACACTTGGAAGGCTGAGGCAGAAATATCTCAAGTTCAAAGACAACTTGAGCTATACAGTGAGACACTCTCTAAAAAGACCAAATTCCAAAAAAGAAAAGAGTAAAAACATATGCTACAAAGTGGAATAGTATCTACTTAGAATAGTTGTCACCCATATTCTGCAAACATTTAACATTCTGCCACATTATTTCTCTCTGTCCCTCCCTATCTAATTACTTACCTATAACTAAACATTTAGGTGCATGTTTCCCTCCAAACAATGATATTCTATTACATATCCAAAGTATAAACATGGAAAATTATAATAATGGGGGTACAATACTAAATGCTAAATAATAAAAATAATAAATAGTAAATACAGTTGTTTTAATATTTGTAATAGGCAACCGCTCTTCATCCCAAATAAGCAGAGCATGATTGTTGATGCCTTTAATCCCAGCACTCAGAAGGCAGAGGCCAGTCTGGTCTACACAGTGAGTTCCAGATTAGCTAGTGCTACATATATAGCACTATGCCTAAAACAAAACAAAAACAAAAACACTACAGGGCATGAAAGTTACATTTAGTTATCATACCTCTCAATTGTGCTGTTTGTTTTTTGTTTTGTTGTCAACTTGACACAAATTGAGGTCATGTGGGAAGAAAGAACCTCAATTGAGAAAATGCCTCTATAAGATTGGCCTGTAGGCAAAGACTGATGTGGGAGGGCCCAGCCCACTGTGGGTGGTACCACTCTTAGGCAAGCGGTCCAGAGTTATATTAAAGAACAAATTGAAGTTTTCTGTAATAGTCTCCATCTGTTGCAAAGAGAAGGTTCCTTCATGAGGGGTGAATATTACACTTACGGTGGGTATAAGGACAAATGTTTATAGGTTGTTGTTAGTGATTATGCTGGTTTAGTAAAGATTCTCCTCCAACCACAACCAATCAAAACACAGAGTTGTAGAGCCCAGTCCCAATGAACACATCTACAGAAAATTCCCACACCTAAGGCTCAGGGAATATTGCAGAAGAGGGGATGGAAAGATTGTAAGAGCCAGAAAATCAGGTAGTTTGCTGTGAGATTGTCTGTTGGCATACTGTATTGTGCTGTGTAAAGCTTACCCTTGCATTATTCAAATGATGATTTCTCTATCCCACAAAATGGTTTCAATCCAGACATGGCTTTGTTATGTTTACTCTAAGAATCTCTCGTGTTAAGTTTCTGTAAACATTGCTTCTCACTCGTTCTCTGCCTTGTCAATAAAATGCTGACCAGCCAATACTGAGCAGACAGAGAGAATAGATAGGGTGGAACTTCCGATTCCAGGGAAGGGAGGAGAAAGAGGAAGAAAGAGGGAGGAAGTAAAAGCAAAGAAAAAAGAGTGAGGAAGTAAGTAACTGAGTCAGGAGGAGAAATCCAGGAAGCATCAGGAAAAAGGAACTGAACCAGGAAAGGACAAAAAAAAAAAAAAAAAAAGGAAGTATTATGGGGATTTTGGTTGGGAGGAAGCCAGACTGGCTTGGAGGATTTGGAGAGAATAATATTCACCAGAATTGTGCTCAAGGTTTATTAAATAAATCCTAATCTGTCTGAGTCAATTATTGGGGAAATAGCTGGTCAAAGAATAACTGCCACAGTACCAATTTCCTGCATAAACATTATAATAATATTCATTTTACAATTGCCTCTCCTAGTAATATCAGAAGTTATACCTATAAAATCTCACCAACATGACTTTCTAAATATGAACTGAACAAAGAAGATGCCAATGAATATGTCAAACTAGACCAAAAAAAAAAAAAAAAAAAAGCCCATGAGGCTCAACCTTATACAAAGAACTCTATAAGCAACTGAGGAAAGTTAGAAATGGGAGAAGTAGCCTTTCCAAGGGAAGAGCACATCAACTGGTTATAGGACTCCTGACCCTCTTTCCTCCATTTCCCAAGTGCTGTCATTACAGGTATGTGGTACCACATTAGGCTTCATAAAAAGATTTTATGTGTGTGTATATGCATGAAGCTCCAGGGTCCCTTCAGCTCTAAGAGTGATACTGTACTTGTATTACTGAATACCAGCATCCAGCTGGACTGTGACATTGGTTGTTCCAGGTATATATTCCTGTTACCCATGCCTAGCTCTTGTTTGCAGCTTTGCTTTAAAGTGATCTTTGGGTACACCACATTTTAATCCCAGCACTCAGGCAGGCAGCAAAAGCAGGTGGATCTCCGTGAAATGAAGGCCAGCTTGGTCTACACAGAGCTCCAGCCAGCACAGTCATGCTGCCCATGCTGGCCTTGAACTCACTTTGTAGCTGAGGGTGACCTTGAAGTCCTGATCCTCCTACTAGGATCTCTTCAGTACTGGAATTACAGGAATGTCCCATTATTCTAGGCCAGTGGCTCTCAACCCAAGGGTCTTGACCCCCTTGGGGGGGGGGTCAAATGACCTTTTCACAGGGGTCATATATTAGATATCCTACATATCAAATATTTACATTACAATTCATAATAGTAGCAAAATTACAGTTATGAAGTAGCAATGAAATATTTCATGATTGGGGGCCACCACAACATAAGAAACTATATTAAAGGGTTGAAGCATTAGGATGGTTGAGAACCAGTGTTCTATACTAGTAGTAAATTCTTGACATTTTATCATTTCGTTTTTAAAAGTTGTACCTGCATATAACTTCCTAGAGAAGGGAAACACAGACAACAGGCAGTTACTGTTAAACAATTAAATGTTTCATAATTAAATAAAAAAGTTATCAGGCTATAGAGATGGCTCAGAGGTTTAGGGTACTTGTTCTTACAGAGGACACAGGTTTGATTCCCAGAACCCATAATGGCAGCCCAAAATCATCCATAACTTCAGTTCCAGGGGATCTGATAACTTCTTCTGACCTTCACAGGTACCAAGCATGCACGTGGTACAGACATGCACGCACGCAAAACATTCATATAAGTAACATAAAGTAAATAAATTTTAAAAAATTACCTGATGGAATATAGGCTCTTTTACTTTTAGGTAAATCTGAAAAAAAAATTAGAAGAAATATAAGTGAAGGAAGGTAATATATAAAAACCTATTCCAATCACTCTGTAAATCTCAAACCTCCCCTTCCTCCAGTCACATAAAACCAATCAGGTTAGGTGGCATGGCACAGGAGGGCTAACCTTGCCATGGCAAATGAAATAATGAAATATTTCAAATCAGCAGTGGATTATTTCAGCATTGGTCTTTGTGTCTCCATCAAAGAGTTGGGTCAAGGATACAAGGTTATTCACGAAGGGTGAATAAATTATTTTGACAATCCCTGTACCATATCTGTTTTACAGCAGAAAGAATACTGTACTCAGAGACCAAAGTCAAATTTCTAGCTCTGCCACTTGATCATTATGGGTCTTCACCAAGTTTCATTTAACTAAAAGAATTGATTCTTACCTGAAGAATGGAGACTACCCGAATGGAGAATGCTAGGCTAAAGTACATGAAAGGATCTAGACATACTAGATTATTGATAAGAGAAGACATCAAAACAAATTTCTTGAACCCATTTCTGCTTCCAAGCTATTCAATACCTGGATGAACCCCCAGTTATGCAAATCCAAGTTTGAGGCTCCAGTGTTTTGTGGGTGTTAGGTTCAACCCCTTTGTAAGATGTAATTTGTACATATTGTCGACAGGAGCACATTTTTAAAATGACACTGTACAGAGGAATCGAAATTCAAATCAACCCTTCAATGACTCCTACGCTATCACGTCAGAGTTCAGGTTTAACTTGACATTCAAAGCTCCCCACTGCCCTGTCTTCCTGTCTGACCTCACTGCTGTCTTGTCCTCACTGCAGCATCTGCAGACAGCACTGTGCTTCTCTGAATGCATCACTCTCACGCTTCTGCATCTGTAAACACACTGTTCTTTTACTTTGTTCAGAATCCTCCACAACTGGAAAATACTTTTGAAATTCAACACAAATTATTCCTCCTTGAAATCGTTTCTGATCTCTTCCATTTCCAACAGAAGCCAACTATTCACCATCTACCTGTAAGATTTATGGTAGTGGCCTTCCTAATGCTGCAACCCTTGAATATAGTTCTTCATGTTGTGGTGATCCCCAGTCATAAAATTCTTTCATTTCTAATTCATTACTGTGATTTTGCTAATGTTATGAGTCGTAATGTGAAAATCTGATCTTTGACCCCTGTGGGGTAACAACCCACAGGTTGCTAACTGCTGCTTTATGACATTCTACTGGTTTGTTGCCTTCCCCAATAACCTAATAATCTCTTTGATATCTAGAACTGGGCTTAGACATTTTTATGCCCGTAGTGATCTAATGAAAGTTCATACCGTCTTAAAACTTAGCAAAATTTTTTTTCTAAGTTTCTTACTATAAAAAAACACAATTATTTACTTTAAATAATCAAAGGGCTTTAACTAAACTATTACCTGTAACTTTAAATCAATAAGGAGAATGTGTTTAATCTGTCTCTTTATTTCAAAATACTAACTGGAACTCACTATGTAGCTTTGGCTGGCCTTGAATTCACAATCCTCCTGCCTCCATTTCCTGAGTGTGGGCACTACAGATGCTTATATGCCAGTTTTAAGAGTATGTTTTTTAAACACTTATAAGGTGTCCTTATTATGTACCAGATATATTTAATATTATAGTTAGTATAAAACATATTCTATTTTATCTTCAATTTGTGGTATAAAAAAACAAAAAACTAAAGCTGAGAGAGAACTAACTGAAAAATATTAGATCCAAACTCACATCCAACTATTTCTAAAATTTTATTTGTTTCTACTTATAACATCTTTTAACTTACAAATGGGTCTAGTCTTGATTTTGATAGTAACTTGCTAGATAAACTTAGTTGGCCAGGTAAGTCACTGATGCTCTAGATTTTATTTCTTTATTAATATAATAGCATGACTTCTTTTCATCTCTGAATTTGTAGGATTGTTTCATTATTAACTAGTACAGAGTTTAGGCAAAGGAGTATAGGAACTCAGGAAAACAATGAATATTCTATTTGGCAACTTAACCAGCTGACATTTTCCTGTAGTAGGTTGTCAGTCTTCATCTTTCTTACCTATTCAGAAACAACTAATAGTTACTTTTTTTTTTTACATTTACTTATTATACGTATCTGATGGCTTGAATTTGAAGGTCTGAAGACATCTCACAAGGGTAAATTCTTTCCTTCCATTACATGAGTTCTAGGAATTGAACTTGAATTGTTAGATTTGAAGGCAAGCACTTGCTGAGCCACCTTGCCATCTGTTTATTTTTCACTTCTAGAATTTTCGTACTCTGTGCCATGAGGCACTTTTTTTTTCTTTTCCTGTATCTCTGATTACTATTTTAGTCTCCTTTGCTGGTTATATAGTTCTACATGGTCTTCAAATATCTGCATTCCATAGGGTTGAATCTTTTTAATCTTAATGGTGTGTTTTACTTTGGTAACAGTTAACCTATCCCCATATTTCTGATACAATCTATGGCCCCGACCAACTCACAAATTTGTATCTTTAGTTCAATGTACTGGTTAAGCCTTCAGTATCGTTAATACTGGGTACTTTAAATTAAATACATCATAAACCAAATTTATTCATTCCTATATCATGGCATAAGCTTACTAATTATCTTTCCTGAAAAAGATGCTCATTAAAACATAAACTTTTTATTTCAATTAAAAAGTTTCTCTTTTATTACGTGTGTGTGTGTGTGTGTGTGTGTGTGTGTGTGTGTGTGTGTGTGTACATGCACTCATGCCATAGCACGTGTGTGCAAATCAGAGATCACCTTGCAGGAAAGGAGGCAGCTCTCTCTCCACCATTTAGGTTCCAATTATCAAACTTAGGTTGTTAGGCTTAGCAGCAGGGGCATTTACCCACTGAGACATTTTGGTGGTCCATTTTATTATTTTTTTCTTAAGGTCATATAGCCCAGGCCAGTCTTAAATTCATTATATAGTTTAAGATGACCTCAAACTTCTGATCCTGCTGCCTCCACCTTCTTAACTGAAGTTGTGGGAATGCATACATATACCAACACACTTAGTTTTATTCCAGTGCTGAGGATGTAATACAGGGCTTTCAGTGTACTAGGCAAGTACTTTACCAACTTAACCACAACTGCAGTCCTATTATTTTATATGTAATTTTTATCTTTTAACTTAACTTTTTGTTTTGTTTTGTTTGCTGAGCCACCTTGCCATCTCTGCTTATTTTTTATTTCTAGAATTTTCGTACTCTGTGCCATGAGGTTTTCTTCTGATGCTGATTACTGTTTTAGTCTCCTTTGCTGGTTATATAGTTCTACATGGTCTTCAAATGTCTGCATTCCATAGGGTTGAATCTTTTTAATCTTAATGGTGTTTATCCATTCCTATATCATGGCATAAGCTTGATATAGGAATATCAAAAAGAAAAAAACAAACCCTGTTTTGAGACAGGGTTTCTCTGTGTAGCCCTGGCCATCTTGGAACATGCTCTGTAGGCCAGGCTAGCCTCGACCTCCAAAGATTTGCCTGCCTCTGCCTCTAAAGTGCTGGGATTAAAGGCATGTGCCACCAGTGCCCAGCAGTTTAACTTTATGTTTTAAGACAGGGACTCATGTAGCCTGGCCCTAAACTTGCTATATAGTAAGAATGACCCTTAATTCATGATCCTCAGGAGCCTCTGCCTCCTGAGTGTTGGGACTACAGGCCTGTTCCAACATGCTGGGCTACATGTTTTAATTTTAAAAGAAGGTCTTGCTGCGTAGTCTAGGCTAGTCTTAAAACTTGGAATGGTTGGCCTGCTAAGTGCTGGGATTGCAGGCATGCATGCACCACCACTTAACATGGCTAATAGGCTAACAACCAGGCCATAAGAGGAGAAGCCATTCTGTACCATAGTATCTTTGTTCTGCTTCTACCCTCTCCACTCAACAGGTAATACATCCCACGGATTATGTATACCTGCTTCTTTTCATCCTCACAGCTATACTAGTTTAGGATGCAAAATTCCTGCACTTAATCTCCAGACTCATTTAATCTATCTTCTGTAAAAAGCAATTTTTCTAAAACTTGTCTAATTACATTTTTTCTACTTTATAAATCAATACTACTTAGAGGACAAATTTAAATTCTTAAGCATAGCACATATGGGACTTTATAAATGGAGTTTTGTCTAACTCATAGACCCATTTACTCCTTTCCCTTACCATATAGCAATCACCTACATAAAACCTCTCTCAAGTGTACCAAGGATAACTTAATTGGACAATGAAGGCAAAGTACTCAATAAACATCTGACACACACTAATTTAAAAAAAAAAAACAGCAATTCACTATGCTATTCAAAAGTTTGTGTGTATGGAAATTCAAAAGACTAAAGATACCTTACCACACTGTTGCCCAGAGGCCTGAAAAAATCGTGTTCATCAGTTAAAACCTAACTCAAACCTTCTCTGAAGCTTGCCCTAACCTACTCAAATAGTCTTTTTTTGTTGTTTTGTTTTTGTTTTTGCTTCCTCAGACACAGTCTTTTGATGTAGCACAGGATAGCTTCAAGTCATCATTTTTGGTTCAAGCAGTAATCTTTGATTCTGTTTTCTAAGTTCTAGGCTCAGAACAGAACATGATGTAGCCCCAGGCTGGCCTCAGGCCTATTGTGATCCTCATCAAGCAGTATTTTTTTAAAATTAAAATTAGGAAGGAAATGGGGGCACGCTGAGACAAGTCATATAGCTGAAGCTGGTCTAGAACACACTATGTAGCTCAGGCTGGCCTCAAACTTCTTATCCTCCTGCTTTAGCCTCCAGGTGCTGGGATAATAAGCATTTACCATCACCTTGAATTCAAGAGTAAATTAAATATTAAAGCAATTTATTTTTATTATGTTTTAATTATTTGTGTGTATGCATCCACACATGTGCACACACGTGAACATGCCTGCACATGAGTGCAGGTGAAGTGAAGGCAATAGATCCATCTAAAGTTAGAGTTACAGGGTTTGTGAGCCACCTGATGGGGGAACCAAATTTGGGTCTTTTCTAAGAGAAGTATGCAGTTTAAGTACTGAGCCATCGCTTAGAGAGTTACTTAAAGAGTTCCAGGACAACCAAAATTAATTAGTTTTTAATGGTTCAGAAAGACAAAACTTACACATATATATGATATGTTAAATACACTCACATGGTCCTAATTGATCCTCTTTTCTTGAATCACCATGAAAGTTCACTCCACCCGCAGTAAACTATCTTTTGATGCAATTCTTTGTTCACATTTAACTTCCCTAGCAGAATGAGTTCTTTAATACATAGCACTACTTCTTAGTTACTTTTGTATTTCCAGTACCTGACATAGATTTCCAATAAATATACCACTTAATATTTTTTTAACATTTATTTATTTATTTATTTATTTATTTATTTATTTATTTATTTATT